>JAGDQP010051207.1:0-10358 GCA_022664845.1 Lepisma saccharinum | reverse complement strand
TAATAAATAGAAATTACTTTTCAAAGCAGCACCAATAATCCGCACTATAATTACAACAGTAAAAATCCTTGGTCGACTGCCCCATTAGAGTCACTATTTTAGTAGCTACAAGTCGGCAACTAAATTGATTCGATATTTAGCACCTTTATTAAACCAAAATAAACGCGCACTTTTACAAAACATTAGACCACAAACTAACTTATTATTTTCACTCACCTGAACATTAATCTCCAGGAATTAGTCTCGCTTTAGATTTAATATTGCATCTCTTATTTATTTAAGTTGTGAACTTTAGAATCCTGAAAGTTATTTCGACAGGTTTTCCCATTATTTAATTGTCATATTTAAACAACGAAATGCCACACTTATTACTTCCAACGATTAAAAATTAAAGCCAATTCTCGACGTAATTACACAATCTCACCATATAAACAAAGAAGCCGCACGAGGCACGCAGGAAAGTCAGTAGATACTCCGACGGCAATACCAAAAATCAAAATGCCCGTCCCACGAGTCACACACATCCATCACCCAGGCTACAGATCAAGTAGCACCGCCAACCATAAAGTCTGGGAACTAGTTGAAGTTGGCTTTATAGCAAAGGCTCTGAATCTAAGTGATCTGTATCGAGCACAAGAGAAACCACTACAAGAACCAGATTATTCGAGCGCATCAAAAAAGTAGTTGATTTAAACTTCATTCAATAAAGTTACTAAAAAATCGTAGTGGTTGGAATATCCTACACTGCATGGTCTCCTGCCCACAAATTAAAAAAAATGTACAGAAAATGGTCATTAAAATGATAAACAGAAATGGTTTTATGATTGAATAATAGTTCATATCTGTAGCATTTTGATTGGATAAACAGATGTTACGATTTTTATAGTGCTCTTTAATTGCATTTGAAGAATAACAGCTGACATTCAATAACATAGCAATGGCTTTGATAAAATAATGACATTAAACATACAAGTATCCTACAAATGAAATAAATATTAGCAACAAATCAAACAACCAATTTTCATAAATTTGCTTAAGAATGATCAAATCAATTTATTTCAATATTATTAATCAATTCTTCATAAATAAATTCAATTACTTATTTGAACAAACATCCAATAAAATAATATTGAATAAACATTAAGTTTGGTATCAAATATTAATTATCAACTTTGTGAATTCAATTTTTCCTTTCATAATATTCAAAACTTTCAGTTACTAGATATAAACGAACAATTAAATAAATCCAAACAAAATCTTAAATTCATTTAATCTTTTCAATTCTGAAAACAAAATGAATATTTAATAATCAAATTAACTCTTTCTTCCTATCGACACAAATAAATCATCACCATTAACGAATATAAAAATCAACTTTCGATTCCATAATCAACAAAACTTTAACCGTCACAAAGACTAAATCCTCAATTAGTTACTTGGTTATTCAGTGAACCAGCATAGCCTCTAGTCAAATACCGCTTGGTTTCAGTGACATGTGACCTCCTACTTACATTTGGATCATTAACATCTCCTAACAGAAAGGTGTTGGGAGTTAACAATCGTACAATTATTAAAAGAACGAATCCACTTAGCTTCTAGACTTTTAGTTACTTTATCCATTAGTGATTCCTGAATATGACATTTTACCAAAACTAAATCTCCAAACTTTAAGGTAACTTCCCCTTCTCTAAGAAAATAATTCTTTCCTCTTTTATTCACGAGACAAGCATGTTTTTCATTGCCTCCATCCAAATGTTCACAATATACGTACCATATAAATCTTTATCTGATACTCTCCATCTTACTTCCAAAAGCGTTGTCACCTGCCTACCGAAAAACAGTTCCACTGTTGAATACTTTAACAACATGTGGTCAAAGATATATTGGAATTCATGCAAACCCTTTCCCCAACTGCTCTGATCCTCTGGAAAATAAGCCCTAATGGAAGCTTTCAATGTTTTAATGAACCTGCAGAAACATTAGCACTGCATAATAGGGTGATAACCTTATATGTTCAATCCCAGGAGAGTAAAGAAACGATCGAAATCTCTCACAAAAAACATAGTGTTACCAGTCGACAGAAACTCTGGGAACCCATACTACATAAATAATTCATTTAGCTTGGTAATAATCTTTTCAGTATTTATCTTCCTTAACCTTTCAAGCATCACATAACGACTAGCATTATCCACGCAGTTAAGAATAAACGGTGTTCCTTCATTAGTTTTTATTGGGCCTACTAATCCAATAATCCAGTTTGGATTAATTATTTTAATTACTTTAGACCCTAGTTCACCCATCACTTTATTATTCATTTCTTTGGTCCTCTGGCAAATATCATAAGATCGAACATATTCCTTCACGTGTTCTACCATTCCTCCCCAAGAATGACTTTTCATAATCTTATGTTAAGTTCTTTAAATATCTGAATTACGCTCAGTGAGCCTATTATCATGAAAAATGGTGATTATATTAAGATGAATAGCTTTCGAAATTACTACTTTGTACGAGTTGTTAACAGTTCTTGTTTTCTTTAACTGAATATCTGTTTCCATCCTAAACCCATCAAGTCTTTTACCTCCTTGCAGATCCTTTATGATTTGTCCCAAAACCGCATCTTTACTTTGTAGCTCTGGTATCGCCTTTGTAAGCACAGGCTTCTTCCAAAAATTTATCAGGGCTAAATTCCTTTTTAAGTGTCCCTCTCCAACGCTGGTTTTAATCACGTCAAACTCATAAGAATCGTAAATTCTTGGAAAGAAATCTACCACCTTATTCTGAATCGTTCTAATATGGTGGATTTTAAATTAGAATCGCGTAAGTTGCTCAGCCATCTATCTACACTTTAACATCCTCTTAAGACTGTTAAATAACCAACTTAAAGTCCGATTATCAGTATTCAAATCCAATTCCCTCACTATGCTATATTCCCTCACATTTCCTCGAAATGCCTATATCTCCATACTATTTTCACTAAAGACAGAAATCTTATTTCACAGATAGACTTATGCCTATACGCTTCAGATAGCTTTTTGGAATATAACCCCACAGGTCTTAATTGTTCGGTATCATAGTACTACGATACACAGCCCGCTATACCTTTATCTGATCCCATTATATGTACTACAAGAACTTTTTAAAGGTCCGGGATCTTCAAACCCACATTCTGCTCAAAAAGTTTCTTAAGCTCTTAAGGTCTTTCCTTGTTCTATTCCCTAGACGAATTTTACTTTGGGGCTACGCAACTCACTAAACTTTCCAATTTTAAAACCCTTTTTCTATTACGCGGTGGTGGTATATTTCTAATAGTTCGAACCCGTTATTCATCAATTTCACCATTATCTCAATCACCACTCCACATGGCTCCAAGTCGTCTAAAATCCTTCCCATAACCCTCGCCAAAACACTACAGCCCGAATTTATCCCGACAGGTGCTCTTTTATATGCATAGCAACCCTTAGCCGTCACAATGGTTGTATATTTCTTATAATTCTTTTCAATTTGCATCTGGTTATATGTTTTCTTTAGATTTAATTTCGAAATTATTTTGGAGCCTGACAAACTAGATATACAGTCCTCAATATTTGAAGAAGTATAACCATCATCAACAACCATAGTATTCAAATGAACATAATTCGCCACTAATCTATAGCTGCCTCCTTTATTCTTAACCAGAAAACAGCTTGACAAAAATTTGAATGCACTACTTCTTCGATTCTATCCTGATCCAAAATTTCTTGGATTCACGCAAAAAAAACTTTTTTTCTCTCAATAAAGGAAATGGAGTTTCCTTAAACGGCTTTGGACCTTTTAGCACAATTTTACATTTATAGTCTTTTAGACAACCAATGATGACATCAGTGATGACATCAGAATATTCTTGCCTAATAGCCTGAATAAATGATTGCATATCCGGATCTGAACCCCAGTCAGTTTCCAACTCTCTTCTAATTTCATGTCCGTCCTCTGTCACTCTGTTCGAAGTCTCTTCCTCTTGGCCTGCAACCGTATATTCTTCTCCCCGTTCCATCTGCTCTATTAATCAATAAAACCTTCTCGATGTTTATCATCAAACTAATCAAACCAAGAGTACTGATTAATAGCAACCTCTTCTTGCATCCCAGTCATACCGTGAAGGATGTCCTTAACTTCTTTCACTTCATCTCCACCAGAACAATAAATCTGGTTCTATTCTAATTTCTTTTCTATCTCTATCCAAATTTGCTTCAATTGTTCAAACCTTTCATCACTTGGCACATCAATAGTCACAATCCTCAGTTGCCTTTCTTCTAAATCAAATTCAAACTGCAGTCCAACATCTCTCAAGTCCTTTCTTTCTTTCGTTTCTTTTTAACTTTCCTTCTTCTCTCCCTTTGTAATCTTAAATAACACCGCGCCTAAA
Organism: Lepisma saccharinum; assembly: GCA_022664845.1. Lineage (NCBI taxonomy): Eukaryota > Metazoa > Arthropoda > Insecta > Zygentoma > Lepismatidae > Lepisma > Lepisma saccharinum. The sequence goes on along the minus strand of JAGDQP010051207.1, from coordinate 5,956 downwards.
CGTCTTCCTGCATTCTCAATCAACTCCAATTCACCAGTATAATTCACTTTCATTGGGAATTCTCCATTCTTCAACCACATCCAACCACTTCCTAATCAAGGAAAGTCGAGTTTTCCTTTCATAAAATGAATTCCAACCATACACTTGCAACGAAGATGTATGATGATCCGATATTCAACCAAAGATACCACTCCAGGAATCCTAACATTCATCCTTACTATCCTATCAGATTTGAACTGATTCCTATACACTGTTTGAATTATAAACTCCTTAGCATTTCAAGGTTTCTACTTCTCAACCTTCATACTGTCTATAAAGTCTTCAGATATTAGATTCGCACTTCATCCGGAAACCACACAAATGATTGTTCGTCTATTCACAATAAATCCCTCTACAAAGGCAGTACCCTTGTACTTAATTATCGAAGGAATTACCGGTAACTTCCAATTCCATTCAGATGTCAGATCATTATTGCGGCTAGATCTACATACTGAATTTTAATTGTCTCAGATCGTTTACATTTCTCATTTGATCCATTTTGCAAACTCAAAAGCCATTCTATTATTACTTCTTCATTTACAAAATTCAACACGATCTTGATTTTCATTTTTATACCCATTATGAAAATCACTATTTACCTTACAATAAATATCATATTAGAAGTCACCGATTTCCCTTGAAGTATTGATGTCGGTAACTGGCCTCCTAAACATTTGAAGGAATACGAAGAGTTCATCCCTTCTACTACTGTAGCAATTAATATAGCTTCTGAACTAAAACATTCCAAAACGGAGGAAGCAATCACACTGGAGTCAATATAATCAATAACATTTTCATTGGGTTTCAATTTACGAAAACCTTCACTCTCTTTTAGTTCATCAATGATTATTATACTAAGAAACTGATCTTTTACACGTTTCTTGGTCCAATTCCATGATAACCGACGATTATAACAACCAAGACAATCGAATAACTCTCCATTGACAAGAGAAAGAATCTCACTTAGGATTAATGAAACTGGCGAACTCAAAGTTTTAATTATCTCTTCCATAACTGCAAGTAATTTATAAACCTGATACTCATTTCTACCATCAACAGTCAAATTACCCAAACACTTGGTAAATATTTTTGAAATTATCTCAAAACATGGTTCGTTCACTAACCTAGGAGGGAATGAATTATCATATTTAGGCATACTATTCACTAGGTTTGTTCAACCAAGCCGGATGTCAAATCGTATATCCAATTAATTTCTAGGATCAACTCCACATCTCGAATTCAAATTCTGAAGATCTCTCAAATTTCGTTGTTCCACCCCAGCATTTGAACTAAATCTATTATCTCTATCATAAGATATGGACCTATAACATGGTGTACTATTATTAGGTTGATAGAATTGAGCATTCGGCATTGCTCTCCCATTAACCTGATCTAAACCACCAAACCCAACACTCTGGGAAAACGCTGTACTCTCACTCCCTGGTCAGAATTTCTAACAAAGTGAACCCTAAGTTCAGGGTAAGTTGGTCCAGGATTAGCTCGCACCGAACAGTTACCTAAAACATTTCGATCTGAAAGTCTAGAATTTTTCACACCCAGCCCCCTCATCCATTGACAACTATTCACGGAAGGTGTTGAAACTATGTTTAAATTAGTCAAGAAACTAGGTTGATTATTGCAAACTCCAGTGTAGTTCAAAGTTACATAGTTGCTACCATAATCCAATGGTTCAGAAACATTCATTGGATCAATTGTAAAACAAACAAAAACACAAACGATAACAAGTGTTACACGAATAATATTTTCCTATAACGAATTCTCAAATCAATGTAGAACACACGCAAAACCTCTTTGTTGCCACTTCCCAGCAAAAAATGTAATTTGTGGAAGAGACATATCCCGAACTCTCAATCTTTAAAAAATTCTATGGTCCATCAAAATTTCAACATTTTCAAAAAACAATCAAGTTATCTAACTATTATCAAGTGTAATACTTTCTTATTTCAAAGTAATTACCTAAGCTAAGCAATTTAATTTAAATATTAACAACTTGCAACGCAAATAATTCTTTATACTTGCAATCTCAAAAGTAAAAAAATCTATACAATCTTGACCGATTTAAAATCCTCAGAGTATTTTCAAAATCAAGTATATCATCAATAATGAACAACCTATTTTACAGTAGACTTACTAGAATATATTATTTCTGAGACATTTGAAACCGAAGCTAATTCAGTACAACAACTTTCATTAAAGTGCACAGCAAAATATTTCAAGAAAATAATCAACAATAATTTTATAATGTTTCCACTAAATTGTCAAGTAGATTTTCTAATCTCACATTTGCCTTTAATTGTTTTTATGCTTGGTTCACCAATAACTCAATACCGAAAAATTCCACAATCCGGATACTCTCCCGACTTTAACGCCAAATTTACTAAAAAAATATTTTTATTCAGAATTCACTCAATCCGGATGGGCAAAACAAATAAAGATCGGCCACAGTACAGTCTTCGTGGAATTCTTTTCATTTATAAAAAAGGCAAACAAAACTCAGGAATTCCAATTTTATTCTATAGCGAAAGGATACATCCACTTAGTTAAAGTACCACTCGGAGCCAACCTAAGAGCTTGACATGGATTTCTAGTATCATCTGTAACGATACATGTATTTATGGAAGAAAAGTATAATAACATTTTTAAATAATCACACGAAAACAAGTCCTATTAAATACAATGCAGCGCTGAACCATTTAGACAATGCTCACCAGTAACGTCTCCTCCCAAAGTCCGTCTCCAGAGGGATTTAAGGGGAAGCTTTTCTACTCTGACTTTTCTACAGTATAATTGAAATTTATCCAAAAGGACTGGGAGACTCATAATAGGAAACACAAAAAATTCAAATAATTCACAAACCCTATTACAATAGATATTTGACTCTAACTGCAGAAGTACCTCCTATTCATTCTATTTTAAGTTAGCTGATTAATCTGGTTTGAAATTCAAACAGCACTCAAAGAATCGGGCTCAAGAAATCTCTTCTGAATGGAACGCAAGCTGCAATATTACTTCATGATTTAATTGGCAACAAGTTTAAGAGAGAGGGAAAGTATTAATTCACTCAACACACTCACTCAAACTCATCCATTACTTGTTAATCCAAAACTTTCGGAAGCCTTAAGGAAACCTTTTTACGACGTTTGGTTTAATTCACGTCCAAACAAACTCTATTTATTTAAATTGTTTCAACAACTTAGATTTACCCAATTTTTAAGCTCAAATTTTCTCTCTTAACTAGGCGCAATTAATATTATGAATTATACCTAATAAGAAAATTAGAGGGAAATGAAAACCAATCAAATGTTCATTAATTAGCCGTTGATCAACATCAAACTTAACTAAGAATAAATCCGGTAATTATTACCCAATTTCAGGGGAGATGACAAAGTCATTTTATACTAAAAAATACTCTCCTGGAATGTCTGAAACCGCAGAGGAAGAAAAAGATGTAAGTCCACATATGGTCATGTAGATTGTAAATAACTATTGCGGAGTTAATCAATCAGAAACACATTTTTTTCTCTCTTGTCTGATCCAGAAACAGTTCTTTTTAATATGCGTAGTAACTTCATGCGTCTGAGGTTGGTGAGCGAAAAATAATAAAAACCTTTTTAAAAACATACAGTCCGTACATTTTAGAACCTCAAATGATAAATACTCGCCTACCTTCCTCTATCTTCTTCCTCTTCCCTTTCCCATTCGCTTCGACAAGTATTAGGGTTTCCACCTCCAACCGGTAGGGATTTGAAGGGGAATAAAACAGTTCAGAGAGGGAGAAAAGGAGAAAAAAATTCATATTTGTACTGGGGGCTGGTTTGAAACTGTACGCACTGTACTTCTCTTTAAAAAAAAAACAAAATAAAACGATTCGTACTAATAAGTAAAAAATAACTTTGTTCGTGCATGACTAAAAATGAAGCATCGGGCGCGCTATCAGATAAGATAAGATGAATTGTATGGGCGGTAACAGCACTATGGCTTACGCCCGTCCCAGGGGAGCGCTATCATATGCCGGTATGCTCTATCGGCTATCACTTTATAAATTCTTCAATACCGGTATGCGCACCATACGCTTTTCTTTTCAGTCATGCACAAACATTTTTTTTTTTACTTTTTAGTACGAATTGTTTTATTTTTTAAAGAAGTTGTTTTCAGAAAGTTGTTTATTACTTTTATAGTTATTTCGGTGTTCAGATACATTTTCCTTATCCTATATATTGTAAGTTGATATTGGTCACCCAGACCCTAACGTTTTCTGCAGCCAGTCAAACTCAACATCGTCGCGGGTTAGTATTTATATTAGGATAACTCTAAAATTAAAATATGCTTTTAAAATATATAAACATATAGGAATATATGAAAGTAACGATGGAAGTATTGTATTATCACCAGTATTGTATTGTCACCAGGGTTGGAATGTTTAAAACATAATGTTTTAAACTGATGTTTTAAATGCTTTTTTAAACATTTTGTTTAAAATATTTTGAACGTTTGTTTCAAACGATGTTTATTAAGCCGTGTTTAAAACATGTTAATTTTATTTTTCTTCTTCGAAAGAATCATATTATTTTTAAGAGTACGAAAGATTATGTTTTTACCAGTAAAACGCATGCAGTTTGTCCGGGGTGTAATCTAGTTTCCAAAATAATCTGTATTATTGACCCACAAACCTACAGATCGAGACATAAAATGCATTATTTCGATTTATTCTTTATCGGTTGACAGCTGGAAGCGGGAAATACTAATTCGTTAAAAATAACATGAAACAAGATGTTCATATTTCAATTTTTCCTTTTTTTATTTATTGTAAGAAACTACCAGGAAAACAAAAACTTCATGGGCACATATTTGCTTCTATGATTACATTGCTCTATCTCTTTTTTATGTTTATGAGGAAAGGAACCGTAGTAAGTAACTGTGTAGATTTGATAATCATTTCTTATTCGGTGCTTGGAGTTTATGTCGGGTGGTAGAACTTATTAGGTACTCAGAGTGTTGTAAATAAAACACGTTCGTTTTTTCTAAGACTTCCGTTTTTTTAAAAAAAAAACTTTAACCTTCGTTTCTTTCTAAATTTCGTTTACTTCAAGGCAACAATATGTAATAGTGCTAACGTCTCTTCACGCAAAACAAAATACTTTCATATAGGTTAATAAAAAGTAATATAACATAATTAAACACTAGATTACAAATAATTTTGGTATATATGAGATATTCCAGGTTAGTAAGTTCTCAGTGTTACCAAATTAAAAAAAACTTCCATATCGTATCTTCCCCAAACTTACCTTAAACATAATTCAAAACAATAAAAGAAAGTTTTGGGAGCCCCCGACTTCAAGCACCCGAGTCGTCGTGTTGCCAACCTATTTTAAAATTTCAACTTATAGAAATGCCTTTATGAATACAAATCAACACGTGCGCATTGATTTACACTAAATTTGACATACATGTTCATTAGATATTGGGAAAAATCATGCAGGCACTCCAGGCACCGTAGTTTGTCAGGGCTGCCAAACGATTAGAAAAAAAATGATTTCATATGTGTTACCGTTGGACGTATCCGCATTGATTTACACAAAATCTGACATGTTTAATTTGTTTAATTACTTCCATATCGTTGAATATAATAGTACCAAACTTAGTATTTACGTACTTGAATGCGTCATAGAGGTACTTCAGATCCCACAGTTGACAGTGTTGCCAATCAATTTTAAAACTTAGATACCGATATTTACTACTTCCATTCAGTTCGACGTACCGCACCAAGCTTTGATTATACATATTTGACACAATCAGAACATACTGTGGTTATTCCCTATACCCAAGAACCCAAGATTCAGCGTTACCAATCAATTTTAAAATTCAATTTTTCAAATGGCCCCCATACTGTTACGTG
>JAGDQP010051206.1:0-14067 GCA_022664845.1 Lepisma saccharinum | reverse complement strand
GATAGAACGTATCGCCTCATAATTCGACACCAGAACCAACTGTTACCGTTGCTGTGATTCACATACTAGAGTGAATAGCGTGGCCAATAAAAAGAAACCACCGAACCTAAATTAACCTAGCCTAAACAATGGTTAATGAACTTTATATAATTTGGAAATGTGTATATGTAATAAAAAAGAAATCTATTAAAAAAAAACCGCTGAGAACTGAACCCGGGTTACCGGATTAGCTGTCCGATGCAGTAGCCACAGCGCTACGCAGGTACTTGCTAACGGAGACTTGTCATTGTTCTATATTGAGCACTGCTTGATGACTCGGCCATGAGTGAAAACATTTGGCGTTACGCGGCCGATATTCCCTTCTCAGAGTGAGTCCTAGAAATAGAAAATGAAGTAATAACTTGCATCTGGTTTTTCATCGATGTGCTGTTTGGAGAAAAGTAGCAGTAGGAGTAGGGGCTACTATTCATCAGTCGTAGCAGTGATAACAATTTAGCCAAAGTAGCAGTGCTGCTACACTATTTTTGCCCATCTCTACGTGATTGTGTGGGAAGAGCATGCATGTAACATAGACTTTTGTTCCACAGTTTTTCTAGTGCATTTCGGTCCAGAAATTTCTGAATACCGAGACTATTTGTTGCAAGATCCTCAAATCAAGTACTGATGTATATTAAGAACACATCAGAGACCTTTATTTCGTAAATAACTCTATTTTCACCAAAATGTTACATAGACGTTTGTTAGCGCATATGCCTCAGTTGTTGTACTTTGTAGTAGTATTAGTTGTACAACTATTAGTGCTGCCACTATATGTTATTCACCCTGTACCAACGGGTGGGAAAATCAGCTAGTGTTAATATAAAGTTCCTTCGATATGTAAAATTATTATACAACACAATGAAAAGGTTAAATGCACTGAAACTTCGATATGTAAAATTATTATACAATGCAATGAAAAGGTTAACTTCACTGAAACTTGTTAGCTATATAATCCATATTTTTAACATCTCATATTGTCCATTATTACACTTCGTATTGTTGTGCAAGATTCCACTATCTATCTAATACACTGTAAATATTGGAGACACAACGTTCATCCAAAAAATGGAGGCAGCTGAGCTGCCTCCACTTTTTGGATTAACCTACATTCAACCAGTTTTCGGTTGAACGTTTTAATCTCTGCAAAATTTAAAAATGCGCATATATGTATTTTCCAGCGTATTTCATTGAAGCAGAACCTTTTTTGAAAGTAGAAAAGAAGAAAATGTAATGTTCCTTTAAAATTTAAAAGAAAAAAGTTCAGGTGGTCGGGTTTCGATCCAGGGTAAACTAGCACACTGATCAGATGCTCTCGCCACTTAGCCACGAAGCTATTTGGTGCTTATGGCTTTCCGAGTGACATTCAGGATTTTACTGCGCAGGAGGTTAATGATTAACATGCTGTAGGCTTTACTACGAGGAATGTCTGGAGAAAAAAAAGGAGAGATACGTTTGCTACTGTGTAAAGATTTATACCCAACTAATTCCTATTTCCGCCAATGCAATCATGTCGTTCTCGATCCACCAGTTAACTGTTTACTGTGCACAGTATAAAAGCATCATAAACACTTAAAATGGTGGGGCGTTCACATATAAGCAAGCAATTTTACTCCTGTTACTGGATTATAAAATATCCAACCAAGGCTTAAACTTCATCCACAAAAGTACGTAACCTGAAAACAGCCAGTTTAGCTTACACTTCGATCAGAAAATGACCGGATTTTAAGCGTAAAATAAGTTGAACGTTCACCGACGAAACACTTTGGCAAGTTTCAGCCAATTTTCAGTTAACGTTAAGCCATTACAAAGAAAATGTTAAACTTTAAAATGGAGTTAAGGTTACTAGTCTTTTCACTAAAGGTCTTACTCTATATCCACATTTAAGAGTAAATACAACAAAATTCAAATTTTCGACTTTTGTTTCTCCATAAAGCGGAGTAACTTTCATCCATTTCGTGTTTCCACTTTTTACAGTGTAATAATCATCACAAATGTTATGGTACAAAATAGGGTTAGTGCAGTATTGATAAAATAACAGAAGGGAAAGGTTAATTGTAACATGTAATTATATATACAAGTTAAAAAACACATATATAGGTCATTTTTAAACTCCACTTTATTTCTGACATAAAGATAAAACCATTTGTGTAATTCACATTACCTACATATCCATAAAATAAAACATTACATCAAGGCTAGTATACGTTAGCTGGAAAATAAGTTACGAATATTACCAAGACCGGTAAAGAAGTCCTGCGTGTGAGCCCTAACTTCTAAATTTATGATTTTTTTTACAATGAAAGTTTAACTATAGCCTATATAGCTTGGTACTTTGTTCCTTTTCTCTGAACACCATCACTTTTTCCATCTTTCCTTTTAGGTCTGAAATGCACGTTGAAAAAAAGTCTGAATCTTGGGCAGTAAGCGAGGGTTTCACTGTTGTTTTAAGTTCAGAGACTGAGATGAATTACTTGTCTCAAAAATACCTTTTCGGGTATCCAAATAAATAAAAATCAGAAGAGGTTAGGTCGAGAGGCTGTAATGCTGGGTGAGGCATTTCCACCCGAACATAGCAATTATTGTCCGTGTGAGAAGGGCCATATGCGGTCTGGCTTTGTGAGAAAGTTGGGAACCCATTTGGCGCTGGACCCAAGTTCATCAATCATGCTAAGCTCGTTCCCTCTGAAACAGTGTAAGATTTCCATCATAGCATATGTGGAGATTACCCTATGATTTCGAATCAGTTCATTCAAATTTCCAAATCGGGGGCCGTTACCATTGATAGAGGTTTTCTGCTGTTTGGTTGGTCGTGGATGCTTGTTTAGTCGGATCTAATATATCAAAGCCATCAACGAACACTTCTGACATCAGTAGAGTCACCCTCAAGTTCTGTACAGAAAAGAAATGATCTTGTAGTGTATGTGGCTAAAGTACAAAATTACATACGGTTAAAATTTTATTGTAAAATATTCACAAATATAGAAGTTAGGACTGACCAGGCAGGACTTATTGGCCAGCCTTTGTAGAAACGTAATTTTGACATATAATGTTATTATTTATTAGAAGTTAGCACGGGTACAGCAAAGGTCATTTTACACCGTTCTTGTAACAATCGTAATAACTACAACAACAAATAATTATACAGTAGGAATAAGCTCATATTTTTTTTTTTTTCATTCCAGATTCTCATAACATTTTTTTAGGAATTTACTTTTACTTCCTAAAATCTGGTGGCAAAGAAAGATTATTGTAAAGATATGACAATCTATATACGAGAGATCGTTGTTCCAAGCACAATCTAGGTTTTGAGAGGTAGAAATGGTGTTGGGAACGGACATTTTGTCTGGGTACTCTTAGGTTAGAAAGCGTAAGAAGGTCCTGCATTATTTTGTAAATAAATTTTAAGTCATTTAATTTTCTTCGCGTGTCTATGTTTTTCAAGTCAAGTGAAATCAAAATGTCTGCGTTAGAATTATGTTGGAGGTTGGATATCCTGTGTTGCACAATATGAATAAAGAAATTTTGTACTTTGTACAATTTAGATAAGTTAGTTTCACAAGCCATAGACCAGATAGATGAACAGTACTCGATAGTAGAGAGTACACAAGTGAAAAAAAAAAAAAGACCGAAGAGCTCTGAAATCTTTAATATCTGTAAACCTGTAGAGAAGTCCAAGAACTTAGAGTGCTTTTAAAGTTACAAGTTCAATGTGAGGAGTAAAATTGAGTTTTTCATCAAATATGATACCAAGGTCTTTGTAATGGTATACCCATGATATAATAGATGAGGATAATGTGTATGTACATTTTGTGGTATGGGTTTTGAGTGAGAAACGCAATGCAGCAGTTTTGCACGGATTGACTTTCAGTAACCAATTATTGCACCACATTTCAACAAAATCTATAGCGGCTTGAAGGAAGAAAGTGTCTTCTGTAGATTTAATGGTCTTAAAAATTTTGCAGTCATCAGTGTAGAGAAGTACAGAACAGGAAGTATCTATCTTTTCACATAAATCATCAATGTAGAGGGAAAATAAAACTGACCCTAAAGAGCTTCCTTGAGGGACACCTGAAAGCACTGGGAACCACTTGGATTTGCCACCAGGGAAGACGACACGATGTTCTCTGCCAGACAAATATGATGTAAAAAGCTGAAGGAGGAGTCCGTGTAAATTTAATCTGGAGTTAAGCATGTGTATAAGAAGTTTGTGATTGACAGTTTCAAATGCTTTGGAGAAGTCTAGGTATATGATGTCAAGTTCTTGTCTATTTGCTAGGGCATCTGTGGCTTGAGACAGTAGGACAGCTAAGTTGGTTTCAGAGCAGGCATTCGGTACAAAGTCATGCTGGAAGAGAGAAAGAAATGGGAGAAATCCCATTTCTGTCTCTGATGATTTTTTCACAAATTAGGCCGAGGACAGAAAGAAGGGAAATGGGTCTATATGAATTAACACATGACTTGTCACCTTTTTTGTAAACCGGGGTAATGTTTGCTTGTTTCCAGGCGTTCGGGAAATAACCCTCCGAAAAGCACCTATTGAAAAGAATGGTGAGAGGTGCAGATAATGGTTGGGCTAGCTTAATCAGAGATATGGCATTTATTTTGCCAGGCCCTAGAGGTTTTTAGAGAGGTTAAAAGGCTATACACTTCCGTAGAGGTTGTGTTTATCTCTGCTAGGCAATGGGGAATTTTAGACTTTACATCGAAAAAAAACAACAGAGGATCTGAACAAGCATTAAAATGTCATTAAATAAATCAGCCCTGTCGTTGTATGTACGTTCATTGTATGAAACTAGAGATGGTAGACCTGAGTTTTGTTGCCTGTTGTTTATAAGAGACCAGAACCGTTTAGGATTAGTTACAGCTTGTGATGAAACTGATTCAATAGAATTATCATAATCTCTACGGAGGAGAGCTTTACATAAATTGCGTTGTTGAATGAAAACATTATGAGTTTCATTATTGGGGTACTCTTTCCTGAGCGACCATGCACGCTTCTTGTTCTTGAGAGCAAGCTTTATTTCCTGACTGTACCACATCGAAAACTTACTTGATTTTGCTTTTTTTTTTACTGGAACATAGTCTTTTATAAGAGCGTCCAAGCATGGATAAAAGAAATCCATGGCATCCTCCACGTGTCCTGTTTTTAAAATTTGCCATGGTATTGTCTTTATTGTAGTAGCCACTGTCCCAGTTCGTTTTGTTCCACAGGTGCAAAGTTCGTTGAATAGAAGAGCGCCAGCGACGCGGATGAGGAAACTGGAGTTCAATGTCTAACGACAGGTGGTCTGGTGTGTCAAAAATATTTCTGTCTGGAGTAACTTTCACGTTTTCGAGGGTGGAAATAACTAAATCTAAGACAGAATTACCCCTAGTTGGGAACATGTTATGTTGGAATAAACCAAGAGCTTCAACGAAATGTTCGAAGCGGTATCTGTCGGGCGGATCTGTACAAATACCACTAGAGATTGAATCCCAGCTGATGTGTACGTTAAAGTTTCCAATGATGCATATATCACGTTCTTTGATTGCAGCTAGGACAGAATCAAATAAACTATCTAACGAGTTTATATTTTTGCTGGGGGTTCTATAGCCGATTGATAATTTTGAATGATCAGCTTGTATCTCTACCCATAATAGTTCACAGTTTCTTTCTAAATCATAGCGTCTGACAGAAGCCCAACGATCGTAGACTAGTAGCATGAAACCCCTCCCCTAGAACCACGGTCCTTCCTGAAAACCTGGTAGTTTTTAAACATAATCTCACTGTTGGAGAAACTGTCAGTAGTCCAAACTACAGAAAATCCCAACACATCGTAAGTTGATAATTCACTATTATACATATCCACTGTTGATAGTTTACTAAAAAGGCTTTGCGCATTTTGAGAATACATTTTAATAAGATCATTATGACTCACAGGCTTACCACATGAAGTGGGGGGAGGGCAGGGATTGAGAGAGACGTCTCCAGAGAGGAGGACACTGCACACAATATAAAGAAAGATCTTAATGGTTGGAGACACGGCGCCGTAACTGCGCTTACCCCGTGGACGAAGCAGGGAGCCACCATTACACTTAAAGAGCAGACGAGTCGTACAGCTTGCTGCTGGAAAATTGTATCTTCTAAAACTGAACAACCACATGTATCCAATATTGTCTTTCGTCACTTGATCACACCTGACAACAGTCACCAACAGGCAACCAAAAGAGAACACAACACAGGGTAATATCATTTAAAAATGAGACCAACTTAGAAAGATCACAATCACACGTATCCGCTCTGTCCGCCATCTTGTATAACCAACGATATGGACAATAACAAGATACTATTATTAGACAAGAACAAGATACTATTTTTAGACAAATAATATACAATATCTATTATGAACAAGATACTAATATTAGACAAATAATATACAATTTTCAGTAGATGTAAAGGTATAAAAATACCGGCAACAAAAATGAATAGATCTTTAAATATAGGTAAAATACTTATATCCAAAAGTGACTAAAATTCTAAAAATGGCTAAATACAGAAAAACTTGACATAATTTGTAGCAGATTGGAATTTAGCATGTCAAAATCTATCAGGTTCATATAGGTTTTACTGTTGGACACTTATTATCAAATACTGGCAAACTAAAATAAAATATTATCAATTATGTTTATTTAAACTTAGCGCTTAAAAAATTCTATTAATTACAATTAGAACTATTACGAACGCAAATTCTTAGTTGAGAAAGTTGGTATTTGGTAAGCTGAAACTTCGTAAGATTTCATTAAAAATACCTCAGGAAAATTTAGTTTTTATAAAGTACTTGTCAGTTTATTGTATAGTATATTCTCAGAGAAAGATTTGGAACATTTTAAAATTGTAATTTGGTAGTGTGTTTTGAATACTTTTTACACAAGAAAATGGAGAGCACGACTTGTACGATGTACCTATTAAGATAACTTGTGAACTTCAAAGGACGGGACTAACATGTTTTGGTAAAGTAGGCTCCGAGACACTGTTTTAAATTTACCATTATTGGTTTTGAACTCGGAATTTGGAGCACGCGAGTGCGTCAACAATTCGATCGACAGGCGGATCTTAAGCATACACTATTAATACTGTAATTTTCTCTTAACGAAGATATTCTCCCATCTTCATGTTTTATATTGTTAGTGTTTCTGTCTACTTTTCCTCGGCGTTGTCAATTGGTAGTAAAATAACAAAGAAGCTGGGTAAGAAAATATCCGAGTTATGAAATCTCACCTGGGATGTATGGGAAAATCCATTGCTCATTACTTGTAACAGGTAATCAATCAACGCTACTGTCTTTAGTACATCAATTTATTCCTCTCTGTCTCGTTTAGGGAAGAATAAAATGCTGTCTAACGTGTACTGTAACAATTTTCTTCTCAACAAATTTAATTGTTTTTTTTTCGTTACTCAGTTAATGAGTCCGATATTGTCCAGAATGGTACGGAGTCAAACGTTTTCTCATATACAATACAGAAGAGTGAAGTGGTCGTGTGAGTTGCAGAAGCTTGATCCAATCATCCGGACATGCAAGGTGCATTCCAAAAGTCTGTACTGATTTGCTCTTATTCAAAAGAATGCTACTGTGCTTTCAACAATGCTATGGATAGTTAAAGGAATTTATGTATTTATAACAATGCCGAAATGATTTAATTCGAATTTCACAAGGTCGTTTGTTAAGAAATACTTAAATGTGTTGTCATTATTGCAACGTATAAAGTTCAGTTGAACTATTGTTATTCAAGGGATTTACCGTTTGATAGTTTTCTCAAACAAGGATTCAAGCTAACGTTTTCACATCGAAGAAGACTTCATATGTGATATTAACTTATGCTAATTCTCATTACTAATTGTCAAATACTTGTGATATTGGAGCTTGAGTGTAGGAGTCTTCAATATAATCAGAGGTACTGTATCTTTGTATATTCACGACAAGTCATTCAGTGCCATTCGAAGTACTCATAATAAAGATAGAAGTACTATTCAACTTGTGAGTTTATTCATAAATAGATTTAGATTCCAAGGTAGTAGAGAAATAGTGGATATAAGATGCCTGTCAAATACAGCAAATGCGGTTAGTTGATAACTATCCTAGTATGTTATATAACTTTAGACCTGAAGCTACTGTACAGAATTTCAAGCTTATAGCGTTAATTTTTGTTTCTGTCAGTATGAAGAAGAAGAATAGTTCTAACTTAACACCAAACTTGAGGAGAAATGAAATCTATGATTATGAGATCCTTTAACTTTGTTTACTTTTTGTTTGTTTTATAGAAACTCAGTGTTGAAATTAGTATCATTGTCACAGATTTTATGAAATAGATTGTATGCTATATTGCTGCAGAAGTTATTCAGTAGTGATGCATCTGTTTGAACATATAACCTTTATGGCTAAACATTGTTGTAGTTATTGGATTCAAGGTATGTTTAGGGTTGGCAAGATGGCGTCCTAATATAGAAAGGATGTTGAAATTTATTTGTGGAAAAATCGTAAAATAATGTTTTTTTGGCTCCAATTAGTGAAAATTAACAGTGTTTAGTGTATATAAGCGCCTACATCAAAATAATTCTTTGAAAGTACATCAAATAACGAAATTAGACGTGATAAATATGGCAAAAAAGTTTCTAATCTGATGTAGTGAAGTGAATGTGGAGTGAAGGACTTTGTGATTATGACGACAAATAAATAACTTCTATAAAATATAATTATTATAAAGACGATTGGCTGAATTACTTTTTATATATCACTTTCCAATGATTAGATAACTATGTATAACAAAATGTATACAGGATCAAGATGCCTCTGTGGTTAGACTATTTATTAAGTTACCGCGCCTTATATTAATGAACGAACGAACCAATGGACAAAGTATTGTAACCGACCCTGGAGCTCCGTTCCTTTTGTTTTATTTATTATTATTACGGATTTTCCGATGTTGAGCTTTTAATGTACTAAAGATTCTTACTATCGTGATCGTGATGTCATCGGTTCTTTTCTCTGTGTTTTCGAGCAATGGATTAATCTTTTGATTCTCTTTTGTTTAGCTTTCTTGGCGTAAAGATTTGTTTCTTGAACTACTTTGTGACGTATCTTTCTCCCTCATTGTTTTGTTACTTATTTTCTAATTGGGTAATAATGTCAGCATCCCTGACAGGACCAAGTCTCAATTCATCTCAAGTATGTGGTCTTATAAAATTGGCAAATCCTTCCGCCGAGAGAATTCCTTTCTGGTTAAACTCAGGCATTTTCTTATATTAATTAATATATCATTTATTCCAGTTTTAAGATATATTGTGCTTTTGAAATTTCATTCAGTGTTCCAAAATTCAGGTATTATTAGTTTTGGTTTGAAACCGAGATCTGTTTCTGGGATTTATTTTGTTCTTCCACTTTTCGTACTTCATTTGTCGATGAAGGAAGCGTTCCCTGTTAGAGATATACTTGTACAAGATGCGGCGAGAAGAGGTTGCAGGACACTGATCTTCAGTGAAGTTGTTTTAGTATACTTTAAACCTTCGTTTCATATCCAAATCAGTGCTACTGCCCAGGAATGACTAAATTAGTTAACTATTGAGAAGAACCATGTTCGCTTACCCGAGAAATTAATAAATTTTGAAATTGGAAATTTCGTAGTGACATCTTCCGATCTGTTGGATGCACAACGAGAAGACATCTTTGAATCTCAGTGAGTAATTATATCTTTCGTGTTTTGGACTTTCTCGAGCGTAAATATAATTACATCTAAATTCTGTTTTCGGTAGTGAAAATTGTTTGTGCACTATGTATAATATTTTTGATGTAAAGTTTCTAGTGCAAGGTGAATATTTCAACATGCTTGAGTAAACTAGGTAAGGGTTGACTAATGCTGTGAATTAATTAAGCCGAAAGTCGTTAACAGATCTCTGTTTCTCTCCTTATTTATTTAATGTTTTATTGTTTTATGTGATATTGTGCTTTATGCACTCATTTTAAACACATTAATTTATTTAGCTACTCATGCGATAAGTTAGTGCTATGAGCTCACCGTATTTACTTTATTCGTTCGGCATCGGCTGAGTATCTGCACCCTGTTTCGTCGGCTTTGGTTCCGTACCGTTTATTTACATTTAAATTTCTACCAGTTTCAAAACTGTATGATCGCTAAACCCAAAAATATCAAATTTTGTACTATGAAATTTCAAATATATTATTTCGGAAAACCGATAAAATGTCAGAAATCTCGATTTGTCATATTATGATGTAATGTTGAAAAGTGCTCATAGTGGAATTGACCCATAGTTTATAGCGACAGTGATACCGTTGGAAAGGATCAGAAGTTTAGAATATTTGTTAATGCTATCGATATCTTCTACGTATAAAACAGGGAATTTTCGTATTATTTTTGTATACAAGCAATTTTGAACTTGAAGTTTTAAACGAAACGATTTTGTCAATGCATAAATTTCAACTACAATATAACTGAATGAATTTTCATGGACTGAATAGTGTTTGTTAAACATACTTTTTTTTTCAAACCGAATTTATGAACTTAAGGATAAACTTTGGTTTATCGCCTCCAGTCTGAAGTCTGTGTGTATGGAGGCTTGGGCTACTGTGGCATTATCCATGCGGTGATGTGGGTTGTTCTCTGCGCTCTGTTCTCTGGTGGGATGGGGAATTCTTTCCTTCTCTATCTCCTCCCGTCCTTTCCATCGCTTATACTAATGTCTATGTCCTATATTTTGGATTTTTATTATCCTTCGGTAATCGTGTGCTCCCTCTTCGGGATTTTCCGGTACTGGCGTCCTGGTGATAAGAGATGCTCATTTTGATTCAATAGTTTGATGCTTTATCTTTTCTCGTACGTTATGTGGCCGTGGGACATGACCTTGGCTGGTGAAGTCGTTACTTAGCTCTCGAGTGACCCGCTTGAGTTCGTCCAGCTGGCCGGCTTCCAGTCTGAGTGTCATTGTTGACTCTTCGCGAGCGTTATCCACTAGTCCACTGGAAAGTGAAGTTCACTTTCTTTCTTTCTTACCCTTCTTTAGGCAAAAGACACACATTGGGGCACCTTTTGATAGTGAAGATTGGCGAGGCTTCACTGGGGAACGTCCGGAGTGTTCTGATGCTCAGCACTTAGGCTGTTTTTCTTGCCCGGCACTTATCCTGTTTTGAACGTTTTGTGTTCTCCGACGACACGGTTCATTTCTTTTTGGTTTTGGTTAGTGTGAGTGTCCCCGTGGTCTAATGGTTTGGTGTCCTTCAGTATGTTCGATAAGCTATCTCAGTGAAACTGTATGCCTGTCTATTGTGATAGTTTATAATATATGGTTTTGCAGCAGATATAATTAAATACGTTTTGATCTAACCTAACGTGATCACCACCATGGTCGGTTGAGCTTTAGACACTAGCGGCGCAAAGGGAGGGCAAACGGACCCCCGCCCCGGGCCCCAAGTGTCGAGGGTCCCCCGCTGCTCAATAGTGGGACGATACAAAATAATTTGGGACAAAATCACAAAATTCAAATTTACAAAAATAAGCTCGTAAAACCATCTTACGTTGTAATAAAATGTCCAATAGACACTAAACTACTTCGTTTGTATTTCTGAAACGCAAAATCATTAGTGCATGTCCGCTCAAATTTGCTCATTTTAACAACATTTTTCGAACGCGGTTATGTATATTTTCTGTCTGCAGCAGACATTGTGGCTAATAATTGGTTATATAAATGTGGTAGGCACGGTCGTTGTGAGGTATTTCAACGCCCGAGGCATGCGTGGCAAATGTTGTCCCCCGTTGTTATTGGAATTGTATTTACTTTAATTTTAATATATTGTATAGGAATTGAAAAAGAAACGTAATGATGCGCATGCCATTTATCACATTTTTATAAAATTTTCTAAAAATATAACAACTACTATATGCCGTAAAAAGCGAACGTTTTTTTCAACCTGACAATTTTTATTTCGGCGCTTAGTACATTTGAAATTTTTCTTTTATGTAAAGGAAGTGCGCCATATATGGAATATGTCCTTAAAATTGAATACCTTG
The DNA here is from genome assembly GCA_022664845.1 of Lepisma saccharinum. Classification (NCBI taxonomy): domain Eukaryota; kingdom Metazoa; phylum Arthropoda; class Insecta; order Zygentoma; family Lepismatidae; genus Lepisma; species Lepisma saccharinum. Next base: position 1,971 of record JAGDQP010051206.1, on the reverse strand, counting down.
ATATTTTGCTATTGAAGAGTTGGAACTCGGTTAAAAGGCCTGAGAAAGGAACTTCAAGGACGGGTTTGCTCCCATGCATTCGTGCATGATCAGTCGTGTAGACTGAGAGGAGCTGTGAAGGATTGTTGTGTTTTGAAAAATTGTAGTTTTTCACAGGTATGTATGTAGTTGTTAAATTGTGGTATATAATGTTGTAGTAATTATAATTTGTGGTAGTAATTATAAAGTAGATAAATGATAAGAGAGATGTGTTGTAGCCATTATTTCCTGGAGCTTCAGGTTATTTCGCAATATTACAAAAAATCAAAATGTGGCCCTAAAGTGGAATGCCAATATTCTACTATGGGTACACCATCCTCTAGAAAATTCTATATTAGGAGAATTATTTGTTAAGAATTATTTTTATGCCACTTTTTATGAATATATATATATATCAACCTATTCTACTAACAATTTATCCAGATTCAGATCTAGTACGATCCAGAGACTGTTCATCAACCACTTGTTGCATTATCAAGAGCGACTCCGGGACAGTTTTAACATAATTTCACATAGAACTTGATGCACGTGCGTTATTATTTTCGAATACCCTCATCTCAAATTTTCCATGCGTAGTAGGAACCTCCAAGAAGTACACGCAACACATGACATGGCACATGCATTTAATTCTTTAATGGTTTTATTATAGAAAAAACAAAACAAATGAAGATCTTTTTCAGGTGATAAAGTGCCTAGATTTGTTTTAAAAATATTATTTTGGTGTTTCTTGGTTTTTACTGTTCCTGCAATTTCCCCTCCTCCACCCACCTCCAAAAATGGAAGTTCCAAAAGAGGACCTGCAGGGAAGAGCTGTCAAGCTGGCAGCTTCACCATACAAAGAGCAACTAACCAGATCAAACTCACAAAAGCATGGAATAGGATGGGAAATCGTCATTTGGATGAAAGCAATCCTGTCCAACCTCTTCCTACATGCACTGGTGTGTCAAAGCAAATTCATACATCGAAGAAGAAAGTCAAAAAGGCTCCAAGGGAATGTTCACATTCTAGTGATGAAATTATCACTATGGACGATAGTGACTATTCTGTGTTATCATTTCCGAATGTAAGCAAACCTACATAGGACGGTGAGGATGTGTCCTATCTGTTCTGTGATGGACGTTTCAGTGACGATGTTCGAGGTGAAAAATGGATCCAGTGTATTGTATGTTACAGTTGGTGTCACCTTGACTATTCTGGATGCGAGAAAGATGTGTACATATGTAACTTTTGCACATAATAATATGACTATACATACTTGCAAGACAGATAATCAACGTATTCCACTTTAGGGAGACTTTTTTCAAACTCAAAAATTTGTATTGTTTTGCTTATCTGAGCACAGTTCAGTTATTTGGAAGTGTATTTACTTTTATATTACACGTAGTAAAAAACATTGTATTCCTTGTATTTTAACCTTTTTCTACCGTAAAAAGCATCAAATGTTAAATATATTGTTAAAAAACAAAATTGTATTCCACATATGGTGCACTTCCTCTATAGTTTTCGACGCCCAAGGCAGGTGCCTCACCTTTATCCTTTTGCATTGTTGGTAGGTTTTCTAGTTCGGCTACAGTTCAATCATATCTTTAATGTAGTTGAGAGCTCTTTCCTAACGCTTTTGTAATATATGTACGTACATCGATAAACTACATTTCCAAAATTCATCGAGACACACAAAAAGAGCTAAGCGAGCCAAGCTCTGATTTTTCCTTAATATTAAGTTTAGAACAAATACTTTCAGTGCATCCAACATTTAGCTGCCACTAGCTGCAACCTTCTACGTAAAACCTCCCCAAACGTGAGAAAACGCGTTGCGTGCGTAAATACTTGTCGATGATGCGTATAGAATCCGCACCTTTTGTAAAGATAGCAGAGAAGTGAAGGACTTTTAGTAACAGTAGTGACGTGTAGTGTAACGTGTAGTGAACAGTA
>JAGDQP010051205.1:0-14068 GCA_022664845.1 Lepisma saccharinum | reverse complement strand
TATGTGGAAGTTATGGAACCCCAGAATTTCTATGGATTTTTATTGATACGAGTTTGGCGGGATTTTATAGAGCTCAGCGGGAGTTCTTGAATAGTTGGAAGGGAATTCGGTTTTAGGAAAACATAGCACTGGTTATAAAGTGACACATGAAATATTAGTACGGTTCCGTACCTTTTAATATACTTCCTAATCTGGTTGCGTTCGTGTAAACTCGTGGTTGTATTACCGGTAATTATTTTACATGAATCATCATTATATTTTTTATATATAAATATTCAACCTTATTAAATTACATAAATGTGTAAACAAATGTAATACATAACAATATATCGATTTTCTGGATAAAATAATATATTGCTGTATTTAACATTAGTTTTTGATTCACTGTTGTGTATCGTAACGTTTCACAAAATGATAACGATGCTTTTCCAATATGTCAGCACCGAGTGCTTGCCTTGTGTAATAAACCACGCTTCGCCACTGATATATATATATATATATTACTCTATGGCTTTCGGAACTTTCAGGTTCATCACCGCAGTAACAAACGTTCTCCATAGGATTCTAAGCCAGTTTTCATTACAACTCGAAAATCTCTAGTTAGAACTAATATATAAATTAATTCAAAACTTAGCTTGCTTATATGTGGAACCTATATTTACTGAATATTACCGGAGGAAAATATCTATAAAAGCAGTCAATTGCGGGCTGCGGCAATATAATAGAATAGTATTTAGCTCTTGCCGTTTCTCATTATGTAAAAGAATCTTCGAATTTCTCTATTGACGAATTTCATTATTGTAGCTTAATTTGAAATTTTTAATATGATATATGAAATTCTTCTAATGTGAATTTCGATGGGCAAATAATAATAATCCAGATTTGATAGAAGAAATACTGCTAGTACACGCTCTTCTACGCAAGGATAAAAATGTTCCACTGGATGGAGTGTGTTTCATTTTTTATTTTCCCCAAAAGTAGTCATGTGCAGCTTGATCTGTTTCGAAATTCGGAGTTCAATTAACGTTTCTTTGAAATCAGTTGAATTCAGCATTTCTTGTGTTTTAGATGAAACAAAATTCTTTATTAGTTCCTCATTTCATAAATTTGGTAAATTTTGTATTTTTGGGTCATTTTAGTAACTAATGGCTCCGGCTTCTCTCGAGTTCATTAGCTGTTAAGTCTCTAAAACCACAAAGATTCATGTTCCGGCCAGAATTCGAAACCGGAACCTTCGAGTCGCTGGCTTGGCACCTCAACCCACACGACTACCAGATCGGACGTTTTGTCTTTTTATTTCATCCTTAGATTACAGAATATAAAGTCTTCTCTAAAATTTGTTAGTTGTGAAGTGACTTTTATTCGTGGTAGATATTTAATTACAGATATTTGTGTCCAGGCAACTTATTCTGCAAGATGTCAATTCAGATGAAGTAAATTTCCTTGAAACTAAAACTGAGAACATGTACTTTTAACAGATTAGAAGAATATGTTTGTTGTGAGAACTCTTCATTTGCCTGCCTTACAATACTATCATTAAAAGAAACAATTACTAAACTACTAATAAACAAATATTTGTAGGACTAAGAGGGAAACTGCAATGTAATACTAATGAGAGCCCAGAAACTGATTTTGTTGTGCTATGGACAATTATACAGTATATGGGTCATGGAGTCCGGTAAGTTCATTCTCATAGACATATCGTATAGAGTAAAATCAACCCAGTTATTCGAATTCAATTCCTAGAGATCGCAACATGATTATTCGCATCCTTCCTACATCTTCCGAATATTTTACAAATTGTGATTTAATTTCTATATTTTCTGTCTTACTAGTGTAACTCATCCCTCTCATCTCTTTTTTCTTTAATTGATTCGTATTGCCATACTGATTGACTAATGTACACCCTATTCCAAAAAGGTTGACCGCATTGATTAGGCTGTTTTAAGCTGAAAATTCTCTAAGTCCAACTTCGGGTATCTTTGGAAACAGTAAACCAAAGATGGCAGGTTCGAGTCCTGGAAGGAAATATGAATCTTCGCAATTGGGAAAAAATGTGCAGATGTTTTTTCTTTTTCTTTCAAGTGCAATAAGACATGTTGAAATGTTATTAGGTGTAGAGAAAAGTAACATTCATTGAAATACGTAATGATGCAGTATTTCGAAACCTTCCATACATCTGAGCACGTGATCGTTCTGTCACCTACGTTTCCATACGTAAAAGCACATTTGCAATGAAAGTGAAGACAGCAAATTTAGTTCTCGCATTCATAGTACAATAAACAAGAGAAAGGAGAGAAAAACAACAGCATTTGCAACGTATATCAATGCCATTGTCTTGAACACCGAAAATTCAGTCATGTTTCTTCAGAAGGAGTTCTATCAGAAAGAAGTAGATAGATGTGTTCATGTTAGTACAGTGGTAGAGCGCGTGGCCTGGGTTCGAATCCCGTTCTGGAAAATTTATTTTTATGTAACTGTATATTCTTCAAAGCATGAATAATTAGATAAAATAATAATAATAAGTTTTATATGTATCCATACAAACATTGCAGACATAAGTAATTATTATGTTTAAAATATAACATCAGAGAAGTGGTGGGTGTTGACAGAACGTCGGTATATTATAATTGAATGTTAAATACAAATTAAGTAAATGTTGTTATATCCATAGTATGATTAAGGAGCCATACAGCAAATTCTCGATCCCCAAAGTTAATACAAATTTAATATCCCCAAAGCTGATGATCCCTACGAACGATGAGTCACTTTAAGAGACTAAACTGTACTTCAGTAAAAAAAAAATACTCTGAAATTCTTGTTTCATATGAAAGTGATGAACCTTTGATTTCTCTCTCTCTTTCTCTCTGGCTTGGTTGCAAATTCTATACTTTGTCATCTGATGAAGAGAAGTTAATATTGTCTAATTAACTAGAAGAAAGAAATGCTTTACTAGACCAAAGTTCGAAGCAACGTTCGTATAATATTGGTTTAGAAAGTAAAGGTTTTAACCATGAGCTGCTTTTACAACTAGAAAAATGTTGCCGAGATTTGTCTTAGTAAAACACCACCAGATTGAGTCACGCTAAGTGGACCATTTTATACATGAGTGATTTTTGATAAGGAAGATTAGATTGGTTTATGTTAGTGATAGTAAAATTGGGTCATTCCTGGATAATTTTAGAAAATGGTTACATCACGATTTGAGAAAAAAATAGTTTTCCTTTGTGGGTTCCTACATATTTGAAATTATCAGAATGACTTTTAGAGAAATGTTATGCAAAGTTTCCTTGATACCAAATTTCAGACTTTTTCGTGAGGATCCATCTGAGTCATTTAAGCCCGAAATACGGCATTTTTCGCAAAGGTCCATGTTTGAACACACGTAGAAGAGAAGGATTGTGCTTTAGGGCCATGATTTTATTGCGTGCAGACAGTCGATCGGTAGGTCTAAATATTACAAAATTTTGCAGAATTTTATTCAACCCCTTCACTCCAAAAAATTGTTAAAATCACATTTTATACAATTCGTTACTTATTTTTCAGCCTAATTATTGGAGGAAAGAAATTAATTTTCAGAAAAGGTGATTCCATATCTTTGAAGTATACTTCAAAAGCTACACAACGGTTTTTGAACACATTAAGCTCTTTAGTATTTCTGGTTTTTGATAGATTCAAGTTTCCGTACATGTTTACAAGAGTAAAAAACTCCACCCAACATTTCGGAAAGGGCTTAGCAGGGTAAGATGGTGAAAAGTGCCTTGGATGAAATCGTGTTAAATAAAAAATACTACCATATTCACCATAAAAAATTATGGCTCTCCACCAAATGTCAGCTCAAAAGATGCTAACCTAACCTCAAAATAAATTAAAGTGCTTTTATGATAATTTCGCGATATCTTAGTCGGGTTTGCACCTACGATGACTTTTTTTTAAAAAAAATGAAGATTTTTTTTCAATCTCTATACGATGGTAACTTTTGCAGATTTGTTGGCGCAACATTAAAATTTTGAGAGAGGTTAGAAAATTTGAAAACTGAATTTTAAAGAAACGAAGACAACAGCTGGCTCGAAAAAAATATATATGTTATGTATCTTTAGTGGTTCTATACCCATGAATTGTTCGGATGTTCTAAAGTGGTAGAATATAACCATAAAAAAAACAGTATTTTTGTCGGTTTTAAGGCGTTCTACATTCGTTTCTTTAGCTTACAATGGTTCGTGGCGTCCTCAAAATTTGTAACCTTAATCTAACTAATTTCCCGACGTCTTACAATGATGAAATTTTGCACAGCGACGTAAGTCGGGTGACAATACAACATTCCATTATTACTTTTACATATTTTAGAAACATATATTAATATTTTGTTATTGCAGACTTCTTTATCCTAAAATAAATAATAGCCTGCACTGGGCTGGGTTTGGCTGGTTGCAGAACACTTTATGATTTGAGCCACACAATATTAGCTTGAGAAAAAGTATGAACACCGCAATAACCCGAAGAAAATTAATAAAAAAGACTTTCTCAACTGTGCAAATTAACCAGGACAACGCCATCAGTTGAGCACAGAGATTGGAAATAAGACACATGACTAGGCTTCTTACGTAACACGTGCACTGTAAATACAAACTCAAAAGAACTATTTGGCAGATCGCCTTCGTGGCTGAGTGGTGTAGACGTTGGCTTCTTGAGTGGCAGGTCTCGGGTTCGAATCTCGCCCGGGACAACACTTTTTCTTCTTGTTTTTTTTAAATATATTTTTATATGTTTATATTGATTATTTAATAATTGGTAGGATGTGTATAAATAACTGATTGCTTCTGAAAGCTAGGACGTATTTTGATGCACACCTAGCGAGGTGCGCAAGGGGGACACGGTGAGTCCAAAGAGAGCTCGGCGGCGAAGCCGCTGGGAATGCTGCCCAGGTTAGCGGTGGACACAAGTGTTGTTAACGTTCCATTCCACCTGTCAATTTTATATTTGGTACACATAAAATTAATTTTATCTTTATCTTATCCCAAACCCTGTGCTGTTTATTTGCACGGTCGAGACAGTCGCAATAAAGAACTTTTTAAAGACATCCTTTCTTAAACAATTCCTACTAAAATGTAAAAAAAAAGTTCGTGCATGATTAAAAAGAAACTGATGGGGCGCGCCCATTGAAGAATTTATAAAGTGACTCTCTATGAGAGTGCGCCCTATGATTTTCTTTTTAATCAGCCGTTTCAACCTGAGGTTTTGTGATACATCTTGTATAAGAACCATCGGTGGTCGAGTAGATAGCATTAGAAAGTCAATTATTCAATTTCCGAGTTCCAGAATGTCGAGATATCGGAATTTCGCAATTGTAGAAAGTGAAAATACCATAATGAAAAATATGAAACATAAGATAAAAACTTGACAGTGTTGTAGGAAAGAAACCATATAAATCCGCACTTTCACTAATTGAGTAATGTAAGTAAATTCGAAAATTTTGATTGCCATTTTCTTTTTAATTGTGTTCAAAAATTTGCTACATCGAGACTCCGGGGGTTTCGGAATATCCCAAGTTTAGTACATTTTCAACTGATATGAGTAGCATTATCATCGAACACCGGAAATTTAAGTTATGTTTCTTCAGAATGGGTTTGTAGTTGTGTTCATGTTAGCTTAGTGCTAGAGCGCGGGATTCCTAGTCGTCAGGTCTTGAGTTCGAATCCAAGAGAGACTTTTTCTTTTTATTGGTAGAATTCCACAAAAATATGATGCAAGGAGTGGTTGCTACGAGAAACATTTTCAGAAAAGTTTAGGTAGCCCTAAAAAGGGCTGTTTTTGGGAGTTGGGGTGGGGGACACTAATATTGTGTCCAAGACCCTTTTTCATTTATTACACCTTCCATTCTTTATTACACGTGCCAGTCAATCAAATCAATCTTAGGCTGCTCTGCGAACCATTTCTGAATCACACGGGAAGTATGTATTGGAGATGATCTTGCTGGAACTGAATAACACCATCAGGCTGAAGTGTCGTACTGATAGCACCATGATGTTACCGATGATGTGTAAGTACTGAGCACTGGCTCAATTCTGTACTTAATTTGTAGCTGTCCTGTACCGCGACTGGAAATCCAACCCCAACAGCAAATAGATACATGACCACTACTATTGCAAGGAGGGAAATGTCCAGGGACATATCGGGTGCCCCTCGGACGACACACAAAACGGCGCCCCTCATTTGATGTTTTGAATATGGATTCATCTGAGAATGCTACGTTTTCCCAGTTGCGATTCACATTCGCATGTGCAAATGCGAGACGGTAAATTTTGTGTTCGTCTGAGAGTTTTTCCTTCACGGCAGCAACACGGCCACGTAATCCAACTTGATGAAGACTTCGGAGCGCTGTCTGAGTCCTACCAGAAAAGTGTAAAGTTTCCCTTAGCTGTCTAGACGTCCTTAGTGGGTCTAACCGGGCTTCGTTTACTAATCTCACATCTTCCGCCTCGGTAGACACATGAGGACGACTAGAAGATCGTAAATTGCCAGTCTGACCTGTAGTACGATATTGCCGAATCCATCGCCTGGCTGTAACGGCCGGGAAACCCATCCGTCTTCCAGCTGCAGTTGCAGTATAGCCCTCTAACTCCCAAAAGGTAATTACAGCTGAACGTCTGTTCATGATTATCATTGCTCTGAGCTGTGAGAAGCAAAGAAACAAGTAACAGCAGGTAACTGGCATGCACATTGGTTAATTGCAGGGCACGCCCCTTGTGGGGAACGATTTGGTTAACATTCGCGCAAGGAATCTTTAAATGGCGCAAGGAATATAATCAAAATAATAATAGTTTCTATAAATGGATTTCCATAAATAAGAAAAGCTGTTTTAATAAACAAAGTTAATTGTTATACTGCCTTTACACGTAGAAAATATACATTCTGGATTTAAACGTAGAAAAAGCATCCACAGACTTGCTCTGTTACGAAAACAACGAACGGAAATAAATCGCATTTAATCTTCTTATCTAAAATTACTAACGTATAAAATGGTCTACTTAGCGTGACTCAATCTGCTGGTGTTTTATAAGACAAATCTTGGCAACATTTTTCTAGTTGTAAAAGTAGCTCGTGGCTAAACCAATACTACAGGAACGTAGGTTCGACTCCTGGTCAGGTCAAGTATTTTTCCTACTAGTTAAAAAGACAATAATAACTTCTCTTCATCAGATGACAAAAGTATAGAATTTGCCTGCAAGAGAGAGCGAGAAGGATTAAGAGAGAGAGAGAAAAGCATGGAAAGAACTTCTGTCTTCTTTACTGAAGAACAGTTTAGTATCTTAGTGACTCATCGTTCGTAGGGATCATCAGCTTTGGGGATATTGAATTTGTATGAACTTTGTGGATCGTCAATTTGCTGTATAACACCTTGATCCGACTTTGGATATAACAACATTTACTTAATTTGTGTTTAACGTTCAATTATAATATACCGACGTTCTGTCAACACCCACCACTTCTCTGATGTTATATTTTAAACAATAATTACTTGTGTCCTGAAATGCTTGTATGGATACATACAAAACTGATTATTATTTTTTTATCTAATTATTCATGCTTTGAGTAATATATAATTACATAATACATATGAATTTTCAGAACGGAATTCGAACCCACGACTTCACGATTAGAAGACACGCGCTCTACCACTGAGCTAATATGAACACATCTATGTACTTCTTTCTGATAGAACTCCTTCTGAAGATACGTGACTGAATTTTCGGTGTTCAGGACAATGACAATACGTTGCAAATGCTGTTTTGTTTTTCTCTCCTTTCTCTTGTTTATTGTAATGTGAATGCGAGAATTAAATTTGCTGTCTTCACTTTCATATCAAATGTGCTTTTACGTATGGAAACGTAGGTGACAAAACGATCACGTGCTCAGATGTATGGATGGTTTCGAAATACTGTATCATTACGTATTTTAATGAATGTTACTTTTCTCTACACTTAGTAACATTTCAACATGTCTTATTGCACTTAAAAGAAAAAAAAACATCTGCACATTTTTTCCCAATTGTGAAGGTTCATCCTTCCTTCCAGTGCTGGAAACGCATCTTTGGTTTACTGTTTCGAAAGATACCCGAAGTTGGACTTAGAGAGAATTTTCAACTGAAAATTGCCTTATTCAATGCGGTCATCCTTTTTGGAATAGGGTGTACATTATGTAGTCTGCCCGCTCTTCCAGTGTTTTTTTTAGAGGATTATTACCTCCAAAGCACGGGAAATACTCCCGTCGAAGAGTTCTCAATGGAACCTCAGTTTTTAGCCTTTGTTTTCTTCCTGAAGACAGGGACGCTTTTAAAAAGAGGTTCCAAGAGGTTCGGACTTCTTTAGAAATTCAGATTTCGATTTAAAATTAGTACAATTTTAGGTATATTTATATATAGTAGACGCCCTCTTAACTGACTTCTGTTCTATCGGCCGCTCAGCTGAGGAAGAAAATTATTTATTTCTTCTAAAATACAAAATTTTGCTTCCTTAAATATGTGTCTTTAAAGATATAGTCTACATTTATGTAGTTTAGAAAATACAGTGGTGCAGTAAATATGTGTACGTTAGTGTTTCTGTGATTTTTTCTGCTCATCTTGTGAAGTGATGTATACTGTATTCCATAAATTCGATTTAACCGGCCATTTAATTATCCATCCAGGGTCGGGTCCCAAGGTGGCCGGTTAAAATTTACTGTATTTTGTACAAGATCAAGTGTACGTACCTATAATACTTCTGCATAGGTGCTTACCTGGAGAAACTTCTCTTCCGAGAGAAAGAAATATTGTACAGCCCATATGGTCTAGAGTTTACGGTCGCTGACGTAAGACTTAGAGGAGAAAACATGGATTCGAGTCCCGCTTACGCAGGTCATCCTGACAGATTTTCCAGGGATTTCCTGAGCCATACTAGCGAATTACCTTTTCCCCTAAATTGTCCCATGGCTATATCCAAAACCTTAGATGTGACGACCTTTAGTCTTAAGACTCTGAAAAGGTCAGAAATTTGGTTTTAATATAGCGTATATATCAACTCATTATGTGGCGTTTACCCATTAAACAATTCCACTTCAGTTTTTTGAAGTGTGGAAGTGAGAAAAAAAGCAGAGGGGAACTCATTTCTACATCCACGTCTTAAATCTCACAAAATGAAATCAGACGAAAATGAGTGAAGTATGTTTTGGAGAGGGGATTTAGAAATGTTGTTCCAGCTGAAGACATAGTATACTCCCAAGCAGAAAATGGATATCGGCTGATATCAATAACGTATTATAATTATAAAATATCAATAATTATTTTATTTTCGATTTAGATAGATGTTTTTATCCAACATTGATCAATATCGAATGGTTAACAGTTTTGCCGACATTGTCGATATCGGAGATCGATGCCGAACAGTATGATTACTATGATAGCATTATCTTTGAATGAGAGAAATTTACTATTTTAATAAACGGAATTAAGGTAAACGCACCAGTAATGGACACTTTAAGGACACTTTTCACCGTTATAATTTTTAACTAAAATGCAGTTCAAAGGAGTACTGCGCATAAAGGCCGTTTTCTGCCCCTCAACCGATTTTAATGAAATTTTGCACATACTAACTAGACCATATGAGAGTTCCAATAATTAAAATCCCATGTCCATACCACTTCCGGTTATCGTGGAAAGCGCGTCCAAATATGACCACTACCGGATTTTAATTTTCATAGTGTTGTTTAAAATAAATTCTGATATTTCCAGAATGACTTAAGCTATCAAATCCAAATTTCGTTTGAAATCTACTAATATAATGACAATGTTGCAATGTAAACCGAAATACTATATCTGTTACCGTTTAGAAGATAAAAATTAATTTTCTTATGTAAATATTCAATTTTACTTATAGAAATGCACCTTTTCTAGGAAACTTTATGTTGTTTAGCTCCCACTAGTTACAAAACGATACTTCGTTGAAATAATATACATGTAATGAAGAAGAAAATATTCCAAAACCATTTTGTAATTGATGGGGGCTGATGGTTAGAAGAAACATTTTATACTCTAAAGATGGATATTTCCGGATTCTATTTTTATAGTATTATTCAAAATAAGTTCTGATTTTTCCAAAATGGCTTAAGCTATTAAATCCAAATTACATTTAAAAAGTATTAATATAATAAGAATGTTGCAGTTTAAACCAAAAGATTATATCTATAACCGTTTTGGACATAAAAATTAATTTTCTTATGTAAACGTTCAATTTTATAAAAACTACACCTTTCCCAGGAAACGTTTTGTTGTTTTGCCATCAGCCCCTACTAGTTACAAAACGATACTTCGCTCAAATAATCTCCATTTCATGTAGAAGAATGTATTCAAAAATAATTTTATAACTAATGGGGGCTGATGGTTAGAAGAAATATTTTATACTCTAAAGTTGAGTACCTCACATGGAAGTATATGTTTAAAATTCAGATAAATAAACCATCATATGTCTGAAAATTCTTATTATATACAAACCACATTTTGTGTGGTAAGTACGGATATTATGAACATATCACAATAAAAGTTTCTAGTTGATAACGTCAGCCGTGTTTGAAATAGAAAATATTTTCTGCTTATCTCGCTGACTCTAGGTCTAGGAGCACGGACGGTAAAATATTATAACACATGCTTAGTAGATATAGTGTAAGAACGACTCAAATTACGGGTTGCCTACTTGTCAGGGGCAAGCGCCACGTAGTCGAAGTGTTCTTAATAGATTACGGTTGAATTTTGGAGCGAAAAAGTGGAGACGTGTCCTTGAGGTTGGTTGAGGTTACCTAAGACGTGTTTGTACAAGATTGTGAGGTAAATTTGGCGGGAAAAGTGATGACGTAATCCAAGATCGCGCCTGGAAATTCCCATTACCTGAAAGCACAGAAAAGGGTGGCGAGTTGGAAAGATGCGGAGGTTACCTAACGCTGTTTGTACTAGATCGTGGCTGAATTAGTGATGACGTATTCCAAGATGAGGGCTGGAAATTTTCATCACATGAGCTTTGACATGAGTTGGAACGATGTTTGTACAAGAAACTCGGTGAATTTGGGCAGGGGAGAAAATTGATGACGTAATCTAGTCTGAAACATCGTTAGAAAATTGGAATTGTTCGTGGTCGCGGTGACGTCATCCAAGATTGTGGAAAATGACCGTTTGGAAATACACATCATGTGAACATTGAAATAGTGTGCTGTTAAGCAAGATGTTTGTTTGAGCTGACCTCAATTTGGGTGTTAAATATATTGTAAACTATTGCAAAACAAGATGGGAAGAGCCTTGCTCACTTATATAATGAGTAATTCCTCTTTGAGATGAGCAAAGAATTGTGCAAGACCATTGACGAGTACACAAGTGAGGATAGGCGAACATTGAGATGAGAGCAAGTTAGGAGTAGATTTAAAATATTCCATGAACATTAGACAAAACAAATGACAAACGATTAATAATAAGCAGAAGTGAAGAAAGAAACAATTGAATGTAGACTTCCCTTAATCGATTAACTATAACCAAAAGTGAGCAAAGAAACGACTGAATGTCGACTTCCCTTAGACGAATAAGAAAAAACCAGAAATGAACAAAGGAACGAGTGAATGTGGACTTTCCCTTAGAGGAATAAGAAAAAGCAATACTGAACCAACAAATAAATATAACCAGAACTGAACAAACAAAAAATGAAACCAAAGAAATCAATGGTACATTCAGCATTATAAAGAGAAGGCGAAGAAGAAGAAGAAAGAGAGGGCGCTTAGTTGGGAGGTGGTCATCCATTGTATTTTATGGTAAATGCTCTGACAACAGCATTACACATTTAAAGAAAGTACCTGCTTATTTTGATTGGCCGGCGACACCAATACTCATTTTTAAGCAGCTTGAGCTTGCTGCTGGGGTTTTAATCTGTGATTTTTTTAAGGGTTCCAGCCGGCAAAGAGGAGGTTAAGAGGAGGGATAGGATCGGTGAGAAAAGGATTTTTGTTGGTCTAAGAGGGTGTGGGAAATCTTTATTTATTTCTTTATTTAACATCATTTTTCATCATCATTTGTTCTTCATTTCTTCATCATTTGTTGGGAACATTCATTTCTTTATTGTGACTCTTATTGCAATCGTACGTATTCACGATCAGGTTACATGAGTTATAAGATGATTTAGAAAAGATTGTGCAGAAAGTATATTAATAAGAACTATGAGAGTAACAAAGATTAAATAAGTCTGTACCAGAATGCTATAGAATATTAATGAGGTGAGATGAAGGATGTGGTGAAGTGCATTATTTACGAGACAATCACAGAACATTGTATTAGAAAGACGAATGTAGGGTCATCTTCTGTCCTGGGGCTACTCAGGACTGATGGGAACAAATGAGTCCCAAGTTAGTAATAATGAATTACTCGTGCACATGGGTAGATATGTGGTGATAGATGGTCAGGATGATAGATGTCGAAATCAGTTGGATCATTGTCGTCTAATGTATTTGAGTACATGAAATTATAGGATCATCGTCGTCTAATGTATTTGAGTACATGGTGAGGAGATGGAGTCTGTTGATATTGGGTTGGTGTGTCCATCGCAGCATCCAGTTGTAGGGTATCCATTATTAGTGGGTTGTCAGTGTGTATGCGTGTGAAAATGTAATTTCTGCGTAAGTGTTCAATATGCTGGAGGATTGTTGGGAAAGTAATCCTGTCATAAAGTGCAGCTGTAGGAGAGGGAAGTCGTATTCGGAATGATAATCGTAAGGCGTGTCTTTCAATGATTTTTAGGCGTTCGTAAAAAGAGTCTGGGGCCGATATCCAGGCAGTATGTCCATGAGTTATTCATGGCCGCAGAAAGACTTTATATGTTTTTTAGATTACAGTGTCTGAGTGAAGACCCCAGGAAGTCCCTACAAGTTTTTTCATTAAGTTTAATCTTTGGGAAGTTTGTTCCTTAAGTTTTTGGAGGTGTCCCTTCCATATAAGTTTTGTGTCAAATACGACTCCGAGAAATGTGACTTGTGTTGTTGGTTGTACTGGTGTTCCATTGTTTAAAATATTTAATAAGGTTGGATTTCGCCGCACTCTTGAACGTCGATGTTGTATGATGATGGATTGAGTCTTAGAAGCATTTACTGATAATTTCCACGTGTTACACCAACTAAGTAAGGATGTGACGACCGGTTGTAATGTTCGGTTTATATGTTGAATGGATTTCCCTAAAGCTAGAAATTCAGTGTCATCGGCGTACTGAAATAATTTGATGTTGTCAGGTAGGGCAGGCATATCTGATACATACATGATATAGAGTAGCGGCGATAATACAGAACCTTGTGATACACCGGTGTTAAGAAAGATAGGATGTGATGTCGAGGAATTAATAGTTATGTAGGCCATGAGTGTGGAGAGAAAAGAATGAATTAGTCGGATGTAACTATGTGGGAGCAGGAAATTTCGCTATTTATAGATGAGTCCGGAATGCCATACTTTATCAAAAGCTTTCTCCAGATCGAATAATAGAAGACAGGATGGATATGCAGAATTATAATGATGGGTGATGGTAGTGCTTAGTCGTAGAAGTTGGTCTGATAAACTTACGGATGGTCGAAAACCTGCTTGATGTATTGGTAATAAATTGTGTTCAGTGAGATGGATGTGTAAGCGATGTACAATGATTTTTTCAAAGATTTTACTAAGACAAGATGTTAATTGAATTGGGCGGTAGGATGAAGTTTCATGAGGAGATTTGTTGGGTTTTGTGAATAGTAATACCTTGGATATTTTCCAGTCAGATGGATAGTGTCCAGTGCATAATATAAAGTTGTATGTTGAGGCTAAGAGATTGATTATTATCGGTGGAGCAACTTTGATTAATTTGTATGTGATTGAATCGAATCCGGGTGCTGAGTTGCGTTTCTTAGCGATAGCAGTATGAATGTCTGTTGGAGTTATAGCAGCTGTCAGTGTGTTGTTTGGTTCTAAGATGTGATTGCAGTTGGCTCGTAACTATTCATGATTTGGATTGACTGTTTCCTTTATTCTTCGGTATATGGG
>JAGDQP010051203.1:0-14068 GCA_022664845.1 Lepisma saccharinum | reverse complement strand
GCCTGTCGCATCAATCTATGTACATCGATCTACATAGTTTATATACACGGCCACATAATGTGGCTTGGTGGTTAGACAAAATTATTTTGTACTAATATGTTTTGATGAGAACAATTTCTGTATTCTGGTGGTTAGTCAACATTTATTTTCAGCAATGTATATATGAAATGACAAAAACTGTATCCTAGTGGTTTATCAGCATTTCTTTGTAGCACGTTTATATGAAATGACAACAATTTCTGAATACTGGTGGTTAGTCAGCATTTCTTTGTAGCCATGTTTATATGAAATGACAAAACTATCCTTGTGGTTAGTCAACATTTCTTTGTAGCAACGTTTATATGAAATGACAAAAAACTGTATCCTGGTGGTTTGACACCTTATTTTGTAGCAATTGGTTTATATGAGACAACAAACTCTGGATCCTGATGGTTCGGCATATTGTGATGTAGCAATTGGTTTATATGAGACGACTAACTCTGGATACTGATGGTTAGCCCCAGCCCCTTGTAGCAAATTGTGTATATGCAACACCAAACTTGTATCATGGGAGGTTACTACTTTCTAATGCATTTATTTGTTTATATGACAAGATGAGCCTTGTATCCTGGGAGTTATACTACATTATATTACACTAATCTGTTTATATGAAATGATAGGCTTTGTATTCTGCTGGTTACACTCCATTACTTTTGTAGTCATGTACAGTTTATCACTCTTATGAGTAAATACTTTTTTGAACAACTGATTTGTGTTTATACCATGTCTTGTACCTGTTTATACTGTTGAGCTCCTCTGTAGAGCTCCATGTAATAATAAACCCATGCACTGTATATACCTGATGTATAATAAAACAATATTCTTTTCCTAAATTTAATCGTTGTTTTATTAATCCCACTCCAATGCTAAAGCTGCAGATCCGTGTTCAAAGTCCATTCTCCACAGGGTAACGCATATTGCTTCTAAGAGGCCGTCATTTGCCATTATCTTGTAATATGTTTTCATAAACTTCCCTATTGGAATATCCTTGTCTGCATGCATATCTACGTATATTTCATACAGTTTATCACATGTTCCGGGATAGACCAACGTCTCCAATAGTTCGTCTTTTAGGGCATCTATCGAAATGCTAATACAATCATGGCATTCGCAATCTAATGGTACGGCAAGGTAGCACTCGATGCACGCCACAGGAAATCACGGAGTCCAGTGGTTGATCGCATTCAAAATACAATTCGCACTCATGTCTAGCCTTGAAGAGTAACAAACAGCCATCGTACTTGGCACTGTGTTCAATTAGTGTCGATGGACCTGCCTTATAGAACCGCATAACCAATCACAGTGCTCTGTTTCGTTGCGGCTGTGTAATATAGCTATCCAATGACATGACAGTATAGACAATTTGTTTAAGAAAGTTTGAACCACTCAAAGACAAAAGGGTCTCCTTAATTCGCGTAGTTATGTAATTTGTATTTGCTTTTATCGTTATACCTGCATATATGGCTTGTTCGACTGGTGTAAGTGCTGTATAGTGGGTTAAATACGTTATTTACCACAAACAAGTGGCGTATTATTAACTACATCCACGTTCGCAATGATTTCGCTAATGTGACGGCTAGTGTGGATGACATTGTTATTCTTTTACTGATCACTGAAAAGGTTGGTCATGGGTTGGCCATTTTCCCTACCAGTGCTAGTTCTGTTACCAATCTATAATCTCACCTTTCCGATATTGCCTCTGTAAAGCTAGGTTTGTATCAATGCATGTCCTCACCCGTTACTTGCCACTCAATCCCCTATCAATCGAATAATCCGGTTCCATTAACAACTTACTCGTCGATCCAACTATGGACGGACATTATGCCTATTTATCATGTCGCAGTGGTCCTTCTATAAAAGTAGTGTTGTTCTGTACAACACGTTCCATCTGTGTGCTAGTCTACAAAAGAGACATATAGTAGACCTAATGCCTCTGTTGTACGTTTATTATATCCAACAGGTGTATATTTAGCGTACAGTCGGTTGTCTGTATACATAGTAGCCTACGGAGTGGCTTATGAGGATTGATATGTATTCTCTATGTGGACTGAATGTCGTAGTCACTGTACAATGTTTGTCCATACCTTCAGGCTGTTTATAACACATAATTGCAGTACACTCTATGAAGGACCGTTTTCCTGTATTAAGTTACTGCCAAAACTTCTATTATGCAGTGTATTTGCAAAGTCTGTTTATTCCCAAGAATATTCTGTATGACTTTCTTAGGTGTGTAAAATGTGTATATACTATGGCTGTAGTGTATAATGTCAGTAACTCTGTTGGACAAAACATTAAATCCAAACTTATATTAATGAGACGTAGTGATATTAGCATCTCGTTACGGTTACATCATACTTTCCCCAGCCCAACGTTTACTACGTCATCATTCGCACATTCGTCTATATTGTCTGCTTTGTCTTTTCAGTCTTATTATTATTATTGTATTAGTATTACTCGGGAACCATATAGAAGGGAGAGGCAAAGAAGTGTTTGGCTGTTAAACAGCATTTGCCCTCTACAAGGGCTGTCCTTTTACTGTTCTAGTTGTGACACTATCTTCCAGCATTACTTACGTATTGTATAGTGCACAGGGTTATTGCAGCAATGCTGCACATATGGATAAAATTAGCTACGACAGGAAATATCAGTACTGTACATCGCTATTCTATATCTACAGCGCTCCATTTACTACTTTGACTTTTTTATCCTGAGGGTTTGCCGTCTCGAAATACAATCAGAATTTATTATATGCGTTTCTCTATATCTCTGCATTTGCAAACGAAGATAAAGCAAAATAAAAATTTCAGGAATGTTCTCCGCGTTTATTTATGAGTTGTATAATATTTGTATAGAGGCAGAAAGTCTTAGAATTTGATGTAGATTATGATTTCATTTTTATTATTTTTATTATCTGCTGAAAATATTTTGGCGGGGCGCCAACTCTGTCTTCTATATCGGAAAATTGCCATATTCCTTGTTTATGGAGTTAGCGAATTGAAACTGTTTGGGATCAAACTTAGCACCCTAAGATTTATTAGGGTCAATAAATATTGCTAAGTTTATACTTTGTTTAAATTTGTATTGAATGAACAAAACAGGTAATATCCATTAGTAGTCTGGCCGAATTTTCGCTTAGCACATTTATAGATACACAAAATCACATTTGATAGCATCGTTTATTGAATAAAGAAGGATCAACTATGCTTCTTTCTTAAAACATTGAATTATCGTTTCAATTTGTTACTTTAAAGTTTCCCTCTGGTATAACAGATACAGTTAATCCGACACATGCGTTAGACATGTCCTACACTCGGTCTTCCATGTTTTGCTGTAAAGATGAAGTATATTGACCAATCAAAGCCTAGTACTATCTTTTAGGATGGTTATAGCCACCGCTCATGAAACAAGAACTAAACGTAAAGAAGTAATAACAGTGTTGCCCACACACTATTTAGTAGTACTCTGGTAACTATATGATAATGCTACATCCTTTTAACATTCTCCCCTCGTTTAAAAAAAGAAGAACTTTCCTGTGAGAAAAGGTGTTGCTCTGTGTTAAACTGAAAACCAGTAATATTGAAAATCCTGATTTTTCTAGGCTAGCTTAATTAATGTTCAATTATTTAATCTAAATTACAAGGAGTGACAATAGTATTGAAATCTTCAAATCATTACTAACATCATTAAAAGAAATGAAGAAATTTAAGCTAATTTCACTTATCATAAAGTGAGCCGTGTAAAGAAACAAGAAAATGTACATCTTTATGTTTAAAGTGTATTCAATTCGTCTTTTTTTGGACAGAGAAAGGAAATAATTAACATTCGTTGTAGCTATTTAGGTGGGGTGAAACTCTGTTATTTCACATTGTCAGTGCGGGCATAATATTATTGAGGAATTATGTATTTGGGAGTCTATAGATAACTGGAAAAATATTGAAAGTTTCCTCGTGTGTCCAGCGTGCTTTTTTAACATAGCGAAGCAGTTAGCACATGCTTGTCTTAGCTGGGATTTGAATGAAAAAGAGCGTGCAGCATTTTAAAATGGTCGTATTTAAAACGCAGTGCTTAAACCAAGTAACTTTATACAGATTTATAATAAATACTTAAAGAAACGTGAAAATCCTAGTGTAATGATTTTTGAATGTGGTTTTGCGGAACTTACTTCGTCGAAAGTAGGAAGAGGTAAGAGATAAACTTATTTCAAAAGATATTTTATATTGTCCTGAAGTTTAGTGAATACAAGAGGAGAAAAAGATGGCAAACACACCTTTGCAGTGGCGTGTATATTTCAGACTCTTGCATTTTGCAAACAATGAAATGTTATTTAAAAGTAAGCCCGATTAGATGTTGTGGCTGTACTTTAAATATTAAACATGAATGTTTATATGAGCGGAATACAGGATCTATAATATCAAAACACTTACTGAATCAAGTAAATAATCATAAAACAATTCTGGAATATTATGAGATTTATAAGAATCTGATGGCCACTCTACGATTTTAATGAACACATTTTTTAAGAAATGTAAATTACTTAGTACAGACATGGAATTTGTTGCACAGTTAATGAAGAACAGTTTTCTTCAGTGAAATATCTAGATTGTTCAAGATAATATATTATAGACATGCAGGGTTTTAAAATTTCACCTCATGAGTTTATTGCACGTGAATTTTGTGTTTTTTCAAGTGATGCTAGTGTAATGTTGCATGAGATGATTAAACTTCCATGTGAAATGATTGGATTAGGAATAGCCTATCTAAAACAATGAGTTTGGTTAACTGAAAACTTTCATGGACTAACATGGAATAATTAAAATGGATACCCCATAACACTTATTCGAAAAACAATTACTCAACTGTGCGAAGTTGAAGCTGTATTCCTTTGTGAAGGTATAGAAAAAGTAGAGTGTATTCGTAAATTGTCTCATTTGATTAATGTAAAATACTTCAATGATGAAGGATGTCTTTCACTTGGTACATTAAATTTTAATATAGATGTAAAAACTTATACTTACCATGTGCGTACACAGGCGAATGCTTGTGCACTGAGAAATTGTATGCAACTTCAGTACTGGAAGAAGATACAATCTTCGAATGCAGTATCAGATAAGCACTTTAAAATAAAGATGTAACGTTTGGTTATTCACCTTTATTACTTTTCCAAGGTAAGAAATAAAATTTTTATTAATGAATACCTAAAGATTTTTATTTACCTTAAAATGAAAATAGTTTAGAATATAAATAAATAAGCCATTATTTTAAGAAAATGAAAAAAATAGTTTAAGATAATAATAATAATAATAAGATGCGTTTTGTTTTATAAAAATATACTTTGAAAAATAAAATTAAAGATTTATTTAGAATATAATTGTTTTGAAAAGTAAATTTACAATTTTTATTATAAAATTATTTTTTATTTAGAATGTATACCTTTTAAGTGAGAACGTTAAATTTGATATTCAAGTTTAGAAAATCATAATTGTATTGGAAAGTATAACTTTTAAATAAAAGTTTACTTTTTCTAAATCATAGCTTACATTTTTGCATTTTCATACTTTAGCTTTTAAGGAAAAGAATATATCTTTATTCATGTTTAAAAGGATAATATAATATTGATGTGTTGAAAGTAACTTAAAACTGCATAGAAATAACATGAAATAATTTATAAAAGGATTGTGTATGATATTAGCTTTTCCGGATGAAAAAATAATAACAGATAACCATTATAATAATGCAGTTTGTAAAAATAAAGAAAACCAATAAATTTCATCGCTTTTATTTCGTTATTATTTGGAATAATCGCACACACACACACAGAGTCAGACACAGAGAGTTTACACCTTCTTCAAATTTTTCATATATCATACTAATTTCATCATTATCTTTAATATTATATTGTCCTTTTTTACATTCACTTGGATCATTGGCTTTTTAAAATAAATTTCAAACAGTATTTGCCTCTAAGTCCTGGTGGTTGTGGCAATACCGTTGGAGATTTTAGTGTTACTTCTGTTGGTGTTGCTGATGATGAGGATGTAGAAGAAAAAGTGGAATAATCTTGAATTCTTTCTTGAGTCGAGCAGATTAACATAATCGTTTTGAAGCTCATGTCCTGATGATGATTTTGAAGATGTTGATAAATATGTAGACGGAAAAGAATGATAATAATTCTTTCTGGAAGATGAAAGAATTTCTCTAGAAGTTCATGTCCGGATGATGTTGCTGTAGCTAGTACTGCTGTGTTTGGTAGTGATCGTGTTGATGAAGGTTGTACTGATGCTATTGATGATGTATACGGTAAATCGTGATAATCTTGAATTCTTTGTGGTTTCCTTAATCATACACTAATGGTAAGGAGGGAGAATAATAAAAATAGTTATAATTTTCTCTCTCACCATTTTCGATAACACAGTTTTAGTATTAGTATTTTTCATGCTAGTAATTGTTTCTACTATTTCCAACTTTTTCGTTTTACATGGAAATATACAATAACTTCATATATTTTTCGTTTTTGTATAATTGTTTCTTCCTCTTGAATATATATGGTGTGTCTTAATCCTAAAAAAATAGATTGTTGAATAGAAATCCATTCTTCGAGATAATGTTCCTCTTGAATATTCTATGGTGAAGACATGGTAATTCTGTAAAGAAAAATAATGAAAGAAATAGTAAATACTTTATATTTAGTAAAAGTAAACAATAAATTAAGTATTTTCACGTAAACACATTACTTTTCTAAAAGAAAAGAGAATATAATAAAAATAATATTTGAATAAATTATTATTATAGAAAAGATAGTTATTATCTTGCTACACATTTTCTTTTAAGTAAAATAATATTAGTAAAAGGAGAGAGAAATAATGTATAGTAACGTACTTTTAGATACTATATAAGATTTTTTCATATTTTATCGTAAAAGAGTAAAGGAGAAAATTTCTTTGTGGAAATCAATTTGTCTGCATTATTCAGTTCTATTCCCTAAATAATATATTTAATTCACACATGTGATTAAACGCTATGGTCATAAAAAACAAAAGTTTTAAAGGAATAATTACTAGTATAAAAATTAAATTTCTCTACGGCCATATCAGTAATAAGAAACAAGTAAATGTTTTAAGCACTTAACAGATGTTAGGCACTCTACGTGTTTATTAATAACACTGTGGAAGACAGATTTTCTTTCCTAAAATCTAATGGCTGTTCTTAAAGCGTTTTATTTGCTGAATTTGAAAATATAATTTGTTTTTTCTGTACCAGCTTTCAATTTTAAGAAAAACGGGCACTGGTTCGAAAAGGGTAATTTTAAACATATTAGGGCACTAGATTACATAAAGTTTCCATCACTGTAGAGATGGAGTTCTGTGCTTTCAGGAAATACTACAACTTGTGAATATATTATTCCATGTCGAAAATAAAACAGAAGTGAATATTAAATGTATCATAAAAATAGACTTTGTACACTCTGCACTGAATATTAGCATAATAATATCCAATTTCTATATCGGGACATTAAATTTGAAATGGGCAGCAAATTGTTTATGTATGGAATTTCAGTATGACCTGATTTTCCTAAAGAATTATGAAGGAAAATTTCTTTATGGTCTTATTAATGGTTATATTCTAAGCTTAATAAAGAGAAAACGTCGGCCCCACTGTTGCGTTTTAAGTTATGTGCTGAGAATCTTAAGAGATTCATTAAGTGGCAGATTTACGTCAATGCCATTTGCATTACACACAATTTTCGTAAACGACATGCCCGTATAAGTTACTGATATGTTTATGTCGCATTATTAGTACAGTTCTACCACTCGTATGTTACATTATTAGTTTACCTATTTCTCAAAATCTAAGTCTGCTAGAAAGAAACCAATTTCAGGCCTGTTCTCTATTCCTCAGTTAAAATATGTGAATTAAACGTTAATACTTAAACGTAATTTTAACGTTGTAAATCTCCACCTGTTTATTAATTTACTTAACGTTAAATAATACTTAAAAGAATGTTCGCCTGTTTATTAGTTTATGACCTTTAGGTATCTGTAGCTTAGGCCCGGAAAAGGTAAGGGAGTGAAGGTTTGGAAGAAACGGGAGAGACAGTTGCTTGCTTTTTCTTGTGATTTAGATGAATACCTAATAATTATTGAAAAGAAAATGTTCAAAGAAGAAGTGGACAGTGAAGAAACAGATCATGGTTACTGTTTACTGGTATTCAAGTTTGTAAGATGCTTGCCTTCTAACTAAACAAGTCATATTCTATTCTTATTCCAACTGTAAGTTTTTCTTTCTCACAGTACAGAAATCAACACTGTTCACCAGTGATTTAAATTCAATTCTATTTAAGACCCTCCCTAGTAGTACACATACGTTAGTACTGAAACGTGATTTTAACATGTTTACATAGAAACGGATCTAAAATTTGTTTCCGGCAATGACGTATTCACAGAGAGGGCGCTGGTGCCCCCGTTAAGAGAATTGATTTTTAAATATATTTTAAAGCCATTTAGCAATTTGCAATCATCTAGATCAGACCGAATGGAAGATAATGGCACAAAGAAAGTGTAATCCAAAGGCAACAACCCCGTAAAAAATCAATGCACCCTGTATTCGTCCTTTAAGAGCCAACATAACACAAGCTGAGTTAATCCGGTAGGCTAGTTGTGCAATCTGCGGCGGTAGGTCAACGAATTGAAGGTCGTGGGTTCGAGTCCCAGCAGGGACATGGTTGCAGATTTTAATAGCTAAGGAGTAAATCGTCGCGGGCTGAGATTCAAAGTTACTAGACTTGTCCATATAAAATGTAGTTAAAATTTTCACCAGCTCAGCCAAACGAAGTACTCCACGCACTTGAGCTTAGATTTCCTCAAGGAAAATATTTTTTTTTTATATAATTATTTTAATAATTTATCTAAGATAAAACTTTAAATATTTTTCAGTCATTTTTTTAAAATATCCACTGCTGGAGATGTAAGAGTCATATCCCCTAATAAAACTGAGTAATATCTGCGAGAATGTAATAAAACTGAAACGAAAAATAATAACTTAGCGGAAGATTAATGAAAAGGTACACACTACACAGTCTATTTGAACAGTTACACCCTTCCAGAAAAATGTTAGATCAAGCCCTGTTTCTGGAAAGAGTCCACAGGGGGCTCAAAATGTTTGAGTTTCAATTTTTAAGCTTTAAGAATCTATGCTTCAGTTCATAATAGGGTATGAGAAACGATGGGAAAAGAAGCCGTAAAGGGTCTAAGTTAAAGGTACCATTCCAGCTGTGTGACTGAGAACAGAACATATAAAATCTGCCGTCAGAACGGTCAGTAGGAAACGCTTGTTATACGTCTCAATACAACAATCAATCAGTGGGGATAAAAATAAATGAAAATCTGACTTAAATTATTCGCATACAAATGATTTAACTGTTTAAAATATATATATTTTAAAAATAGACCAGGTAAGGAACCAAATTATTTCATTTTTAATGATGGCAAAACTAATCTACAAAATGTTACGCCACACTCAATTACTTTGTGTTCAATATTTTATAATTTAAACATCTATCGTGTAACCGTAGAATATGGAAAAAAGCTTTACCTCACTCGAAGCCTGTAACCTGTTTCTTTACTGACAATGGCAGTACAAGCATAATAACCAAGATTAGTTCTGTAGTCTAAACAAGGACTAACACGTCGGCACCACTATATTCGTCTATCATATATATTCTTTGCATCGCACGAAATTTCACTCCTGCTTTTGGAAATTGAAGCCTACAGAGTTCAAACTTTAGAGTAGAAAGATCATAACTACCGTATTTCAAAACTTTAGTCCGTGCAAATTGTTTATTTTCTTTTGAATATATTATGTAATACTAATAAAGCAGAACTTTAAAGGAATGTAGAGACTTAAAGGAAATCTTTGGAAGACACAAGCCTGAAATTTAGTAGAAATAAAAACGGAGTATCTCATGTTTAACCGAAAAGAAAATGGAGAAGTGAAGCTACAAAAGAAACAATTTAATTAATTTCATAAGCATGGCAAGTTTCGTGCAAATTTACTGCAAGTGTACAATGAATCGCGTTTTCTATTTACTATAATACGAAACTTTTCCTGCAGCGGGCGGCGGCGGATACAGGTACGCGTTTTACCCGCAAAACTTTGTTTTATTCCCGACGTGTTAGCGCGCGGCCGGGCCGCGAATGTGATATAAACGGCCAGCGTTAGCAGTTTAGAATCGTGCGGGTACGACACCGAGGACTGGTATAAGTACGACGGTCGGCGTTTTCGGTTTCGGACCGCGCGGGGCTGACACAGGGCGGGCGAGCAACCCGACCAACGCGGAACGCGTTGAAAACTGCATTGCGAGTGGACCGGAGCCTTATAATAACAATACTGTATAGTCCTGTTTCACAGACACGTAAATATTTCTCGGCTATTGATACTTTTAACAGACAGGAAGTTTGGACTTTGAACTATACATGTGTGTATGTGGTAGTATTTGCTGTATATACGCCTATAAATTTGAACGCCCACATTTTCGGGGGCTTGTCCAAGCCGCTATACCTAAAGAACATTTTGGTTGCATAACCTACCAGCGTAAATTCGAAGAAATTTGAACATCTTAAGATATTTTGAGGTCTCCGGGAAAACAGTTGAGTGCGGGTGTGAAGCGATTAGGATTTCGGCTAGAGTGATCCTTTATGGGGGTGTTAGTGAAGACGGAACTTAAATTGGTTAAATATCTTAGAAGTTATTAGAAAACGAGCGAAAGAGTCGTGAGAACTTAACATCTTGGCCGCACAACCTCAGGGATGTGGTTGCATAACAGCCACGGCGCAAAGGCAAGAAGTGATAAATAGCTTTAAATACGGTTATATATGATTCGCTCTCGCGAGGAAAAACGTAAATTATCATTAAGAGCCGTCGTGACTCAGTGTCGCAAAAAAGACTCGTTTTCGTGCAAGGAAAATAGCTCTGACATTGAAAGTGAAGAAGGTACTTTCAAGTTAAGAAGAAAGAAGAGAGTCCGTAGCGATAGTAGCAATGGAGGAGGAGCGAATTATTCCAATAAGAAGATCAGAGAGGATGGGAAAAGTGAAGAGGAAAAAGAAGTGAACGTCTTGTTGGATGATGCAACCTTAGCGGGATCCCAGGAAGGGCAAAGGTCGCAGTTTGGGGTGATGCCAGTTTCCCAAATATCTGATAAAGATGACCCAATGGCAAATGCAAAGGATAAGTATGATGTGGACGTTAAATTTCTGATAAATCACTTTGATGCATCGAAAATAGGTACAAACAAGATGAAATCAATGGAAAATTTGCTTGTTAGCTGAGCTATAATGGTTTCCAAATTGGAAGGAGGTGTATATGATCTTAGGAAACAGATTCAAGACCAAATTGAGGAAAATTGTCAGTTAAAGATGGATAGAGAACCTACAACTGCCCTGGAGCGAAACCAACTGCAACAACTACAACTAGAAATAGCAAGGAGAGAATGAATTCCTAGCAAAAGATGAAAAGAACTTGAAAAAGAAAACGAAAGCTTAAAAATGGAAGTAACTAATCTTCAAGTCATGCACATGAAAGATGTAACCAGACTGTCAACCCAAATGAACAACTCTGACATGAAAAGCGATAAGATAGTAGAAGACAGGAGCGAATAAGACTAAAGGAGACACAAGAAGAAGTTAAAAAGGTACAGCAGAAAAATGAAGAACTCACTAAAAAGAATAAAGACTTAATGCAGATTGTTATGGATCTCAAGATTGAAGCAGAGAAACAGTTTGCAGAGCTTCGTACGGAGAATACTTGCATAAAGGAAAAAATCTGTATATTATGAACATTTTGAAGGAAAGACCAATGAGAATGGAAACTGATCAGGATGAGCATGTAAGGACTATGGCAGAAGAAGTAAGATCAATTATGACGGAAAAGGAAAATGAAAATGCGCAAGCAAAGGCAAAGATTAAGCCTATCATTGTAATAGAACCAAATGAAGGTGAAAACGTTAAGAAGGTCGAGGAAAGGTTCACTACAGTTATCAACCCGAAGAAGTTAAAATACAAGGTCTCATAAATCAAGAAGACAAATACAGGGTTTATTAGCACAGATACGAAGGAGGAACATGAGAGAATTAAAAATAGCGAGATTGTAAAGACAAACTTTAAGGTAGAACAAACTAAGAGGAAGCCACTTATGTTAGTTTATAACGAACAAGCAGATCTTAATGATGGGGAGATAGTGGAAACATTGGTAGAACAGAACCTGCTAGAAGAGCTAAGCAGAGAAGCTAAGGAAGTCAAACCAAGGTTTCGTGTAGGGCCTAAGAGAAGTGATAGAACCCATTTGGTCATTGAGGTCTCTCCAAGAATTAGGAAATATTTGAATCTG
This sequence comes from Lepisma saccharinum, assembly GCA_022664845.1. Classification (NCBI taxonomy): domain Eukaryota; kingdom Metazoa; phylum Arthropoda; class Insecta; order Zygentoma; family Lepismatidae; genus Lepisma; species Lepisma saccharinum. The sequence goes on along the minus strand of JAGDQP010051203.1, from coordinate 1,648 downwards.
GCAAAAAAGTTTATAGAAATTACGAATCAGATCAGGGTAGGGACTTTATAGCAGTATCGTGTTGTTTCAGCTGTCAGGATTTTAGACAAATCAGGAATCACTGTTTGGATGAGGATACAAGGTGTCGCTATTGTGGGAAGAAAGATCACAATGTCCAGATAAGAACAAAAATACTTGTGTCCCTTGCCAACTACGGAAGCGGCCATGTCAGGAACCAAATAGAGACAAGTGTGTTAGCTACCAAATAGGATTCAAAAGACACTTTTCTAAAATATACTATGGAGAATAGAAAGATTCAATCTACCCAAATTGGCAAGGGAAAGAGGAAATCTCCTTCTAGGATTAGGAGAGACAAGAAACGACTAGAAGAATTTCTAAGGAGAAAACTAAGTATAGAACAAAATGGATATCAGGTAAAGGTGGTAGGTAAGCCAGTCCACCACGTGAAGGGCCGGACCGCCATCGAAAAAAACTACGCTGAAGAGAAAGAAGAAAGAACTACCTAACCTAACAAATCGCAACCAATTGGAACCTATCTTAAATTGGATTAAACAAGAGGGCAAATTTTCAAGAAGGGAGGAAGATCTTTTGGTCTTGAATACATCCATTAACCTTGAAAAGGAAGAAAATATAATAATACACTTTGTAGACACTACTTTGGATACTTTTCCTAGAGGAATAGCGAAAACAGTGCTTCAAACAGATGAAAAAGATAGTATTGAGAATATGAGCAACGTTGATCTACAATCTGATGGAAAAACAATTAAAGTGTATTACAGTATTAATAAATTTGGTGTCAAATTAATCCATATGAGCTCCAGTAAAGCAAGTGCGGTAGAGGACATTACGTTAGTTATTAAGCAATTGAGTGCACAATTAGATGGACATACTATTCAAGATAAACTCCATTTGGTGTCGCCGGCGATTGAAATGGGCAAATGGGAAATATCATGGTTCTAAACATTTATAACTGTATAAGAATAAGTGGTTCTAAAATAACACTAACAATGAGAATAACTGAGGTACATATCTTCAAATCTGTGGTTGAAACGATTCAAGAAGATCAGAATAGTCCAATCATAAGGAATTGTATCGAATCGAACGAAAAATTGACCATATATCAGGAACCGCTGACTCCACCACCAAGCCCAAATAAAAAGGTCAAAAAGGATAAACCGAAAGCTGTCAATGAAGGATTGGTATAATTGGTATTTTCATAAGAAGGAAAATTCGGAAACTAGTGAGAACTTCCAAAAACCCGAAAAAGAAAAACAGGTAAACGAAGAAAGAATAATGAACAAGGGAAATGCAATCCAAGAACCATATGAAATTAAAGAAAATCCTGTTGCGGGTGATCAGAAAATAGATACTGAATATCAACTAAAAGTAACTGAGGACCCAACTTCAAATGAAACTGAACAGAAGAATGTAAACGGAAATTCTACAATCGGTAATGATTTCTTAACTAAACAGATTTACAAAAGAACAAATAACGTTTAAAGACTTGCAATCCTGGAGGACGCTCAAATTCTGACTACAGCGCTTCGCCAAATAGTGAAAGCATATCATGAAAAAGTAGATTAATCACATTTCCTACGTTGAAAAGAGGTAGATGCAGTTGTGCTCCGGTCCCATGATATTCCCCAGG
>JAGDQP010051202.1:1581-14068 GCA_022664845.1 Lepisma saccharinum | reverse complement strand
TTCTCATTACTAATATTAACAAAGTCCATACTAATTATTCTATGTTGGACCAATAGTGGAATTTTATACAGTTCTCTCACTCACTTGGTTTCACTTTTGCTTGCAGGATACTGCGAACATTATCCAAATGACGGTTTACCGCTTTAGATAGACAGTGCTGGAACTGAATAAATTTCATTCGCGTACAAAAATGTAGGTTCTTAAACAGTTCGTACAGGGTGTGAATGGAATCGGAATTAGTTAGTACGTGAATAAGATATTCATTGTTCTCAAATTGTCTACAAGTACACCCACCTTGTTCTCCCTGAAACATGTAGTAACAACAAATACACCTTAGATTGTTTTCAATGTCAAAGTCTTTTAGCATTTCTTGAAAATATTTAAAAAATGTAAAGTCTCAAGTACAAAAACAGGATTCCTTGTCCATTATAACTTTCGCGTAGCGCGGACCTTCCATTGCAACAATACTAAACAATATGTGTTCACTTAAAGTGTCTTTGAAATGTTCACCACTGCGTAACCTCCACAGGGGCCCACATAATGCGTGCGCCTACAAACTTTGCTTCAATTGAAATTTGTATTGGGGGTATAGGTGTCCAATAATGCTTTGGTGGTAAGTCAAAGCGCGTATCCAGGGACTGCCACTGCTAAACAAGACATGGGTGAGGACTTTGAGGGCGATTAGCGTAATAATCCTTGTTTCGAAATTCAATGCGAGCCACAGGAAGCACCATGTTTAATTGTTTTTATGTTAAGATAAACCATTTATAGCCTGCACTATTTGTTGGATGCAGCTTTTTATATCCGTTGTTGGGGTTGTCAGTTCACCTCGAGATATTATTGATAACCAGTCTCTCTTAGTCAAGGTTAACATGCGGTATCACCTGTACATGGAGAGCCTAGGGATGGATCAGCAGAACAGCACTTAAAAGCAACGTACCCAGCAATATATCTTACTGCATCAGATGGGACATCTTCCTGTGAGGTTTCCTCCAAACATACATCATCCGTTCATTACTAATTCATCGGTTTGATCCATATTTCCTAATTCTTTGTTTCGTGATGCTTTGAAACGTTGTCAACAATATTAATGCTAGTTCACTTTTTATACGAATTTCATAAATTCTTGGTTTGTTTCACCTTTTGTACCAAGAGAAATTGGAGAAGTGCTAGTGTTCTCATCTGCAACTGAAACACTTCTTGACAAAGATACATTAGTTGCGTTTCCCATTAAAAGCAATAAGTGGATTGTATTTTTAACCTCACATGGTGTAGGATTAGTATAAAATACACCAAGTCCTCGAATTCATGAAAAAAAAAAAAAATCCAGCGAATCTTGATTTAATCGAGACGTTAAAATATACTTTACTTGAAATGATTTCATATCTCGAAACAATCCCAAGAGTGACTGAATTGTAATAATAAAACCTTTCTGAAGTGGCGTAAGTCCCTTTTTCTTTCCTATCCGCATAGAACAACATACTTCAAGGAACCTCTTTAATTCATTTTCCTGCCTTGAAATATCCATACCAAATCCACTTCGTTGGACTGTTGACTTTGTCTTTGCGAACTCTTGAGTTTAGGACATCAAAGGTGTCGTTTACTAGTTCAATGAAAGTGTCTTCAGCGTTTTTATGTAAAATATATTTTAAAGCTTGTGCTGTGCGATATGAAAATAGGCGAGCAGCCATCCTAACATTCTGCCTAGACCTTCCAGTGACAGTTAATAAGTCATCTGAAATATGATGTACTATAGACAAATCACCGTTCTTCTGCGTTTCAAAAATTTCCTCAGTAATTGTTTTCGATAATACGGAAAAATATTCCTTCGTAAAGAAAGTGGTTTCTTGTTGCTTTAAAGTGCGGAACGTCATGAAACCCCATATTTTCCTCTGGTTATCCAGTGGATCATAGAAAAATGTTTTCTCTATGGTAATAGACAATTCTTTCCAAAGTTTCGAGTTTTTAATACCCATATCGGACGTGATACCAACTATTTTTGTTCCACATTCTTGCACTTTTATAATTTTCTTTAATAAGATGGCTGTCATTGACATCAATATTAAAGTATGTAGGCTGCTTCCACTGTCTGAATAGATCACGTAACATGACAACCTGTACATTGCCATGGGCCGACTCGGACGAATCATAACAAATACGATTATCTATGTTCATCTCATCAAACATTAATACTGCCATTTTATGTACTTCATTACAAGTTTTGGTCTTCGCCTTTAACGAACACAGAACTTCATTCAGAATCCCTGGTCTGCACCTAAATTCTCTTGTCCAGTTTCGAATTGTTGACATACATGGGAATGGCATGTGGCGCTTTCGCAAGTGCTCGAAAGCCTTTTTGGATAATGCTCTTAAAGTAAGCGCATTTGCGATGTCATCGGAACTCCATCTTACTCATTTATGTGAATTAAGTATACTTCGGATCTGTTCGTTAGTAAAACATCTTGATAATATCTTTTTGACTTCATTGTTCAACATATCCTTGTGACATCATTAAGTCTATGTCAAACAAATTAGTAACGTTAAAACTATTTTCTAATATTTTTTCATGACATAAATATTCATAAATGCAACACCTGACCAAACTATCCAACTTAAACAGCAAACCTATACTCTGAACCTGAAGAGTTCGTGTCTTCGTGCCACGACATGCTTTGGTTAGATAGGCATAGAAAAACATAGAATTTAGTTAAACTTGACAATTAATCATTATTTCTAGTCGGTACTGAATTGTTTAAGAAACTTTCCGTTTACTCTTTTCACTTTATTTTGGTTTAAATTAAGGTTAAAATAGAAAGAAAATAGAAGTGTCACGACCTCAAAAGATTTCTACACTAATAACTAACACATTACTGCCTTTGATGTCCAGAATGTTCCATAATTAGGGTTAGTGAAAAGATTTGATGTCTTGTTTGAGCCTGTTCCTTTAACCTAATGTGCTCAATCTTTTAAAATAAGTGCTCGGTCCGCTCTAGGACGGACTAGTGCAAGGAATTTATTACCTCTACACAAATAAGAGGATAAAAATTTTGGCGCCTTTGATGTCCGCCGTAATAGCACTTCAAACGGCATTTCCCTTCTTTAAGATCTTTGATGAGTACCATAATTAATTCTTAATCTAAGAAAATAGCTCTGCTATTAGATAGATAGATAAGAGTGAAAGATCTAAACAGGCGTATTTTCAGCATAATATTCAATAGTTTACATACCTCAGGACACTATTCAATCATGCTCATCATTTATGAATCGTTGACCGAGACTTCTGAATAAACATATTTATAAATTTCGCATCAGTCTGCTAAAGATCGAATCACGCAGATGTTTTAGAACCGACGAAGAATACCTAAAAATCTCTCATGAAGTTCCGACAAAGAATTAGTTTCCGCATGGTAGCTAGACAGAATCGTTTTCATGCTAAAAACAACGTAATTTCGAGCATTGAACGTTACAAAAAGAAGAGTAATACAATAATTTCGAATACTGACTATCTCTTCGGAGGTCGGGCCTCCAGAGGGTATGCTAAGCACCTCTTCTCTTTTGCAAGAGTTCAATGTATTTCTTGCATTGGAGAGGTCAAGTGCTTGGCTCGAAGATCTGACGCGAACTGTCTGTAAGTTCTCTTCTGGAGCATATATCGCTTGCCAAGCTGGTCAGCAAAACCCTTCCCACAAACATTCTGCGGTTTGGGAAGAACCAATGGAAAATTCTTTACAAAAATAGAACAACTTTCGTTTCTAGCCTCGTTGTTTCTTCTGTAAAAAGAAACAAAAAATCACAAAAATAGTGAGTTCCCCTAATGCTCAGAAACTGTAGCATTCTCCGTTAAGAAGAATAAAAGAAAGAAAACTGATCTTGCATCTAAAATTACGAATAAGGTTCATAAAAACAATTTGCTCTTATCAATTTTCAAGTGTCCAGTTGCTTCACTTTTAGTTACTTCGCTTATTTAATTAATGAGAACATGAAAATAAATCAAAGTAAATGTGTGCAAATGTAGATTTTACACAAATCTAAAATGTGCAGTGTTAAGTGTGGTACTTTTTGGTATATTCTCTTTTGTAGAACAATTCTACTTAGTTTTTCGGCTCCTGAAGACTTATCCTCGCCATTAGTACGATACACACGAAATTTGGTACACGCACACACAAAATAATTTCTCTCGTTGAACTTGTCCTGAACGCAATTGTCCAAGTCCCTTCCTGATTTCCGTACTTTTTGTATTATTGTCCGGAAATAATTTTGAAGTCTGTTTTGGGATTTCTTACAAAACGAAAGTTAAGTCCTTATAGTTGCAAATCTCCGAACCAGCCCTTGCAGTTCTCAGCTTCTGCAGATTGAAGTTCTCTGGAATCTTGCTGCTGACGCGAGTTCGCGGTTCACCCTGAAGCTCCAAACGATGGCCCAGTCTCTTATGAAGAGATTGGCATGGCATGGATACTACGTGTGCTTCAATGCACACTGTTCTTGAAGATCTTTGACGAAAGCTAGCCACTCTTTGATGAGTCGGCGGCTTCGGTGTTTCCGGCATTGGTAGAGCATCGAATCGGCGTGAAAATTCGGCGTCTGATCCAACATCAGTTGATGTTTCTTGATCAGGATGACGATATAGTGCGGAAAATTATAAACACGAACATTGACGCAGAGGAGGATGCTCTTGCCGCAACAGGAGAAATGAAAGTTAAATTTAGAACTGGACCAAAAGATCAAAGGAACTGCCATGTTGTATTGGAGGTTGCTCCAAGAACAAGAGAAATCCTACTCAAGATGCCAAGACTATACATAAATTATACCAGCCATACAATAAAAGATTATCTGGTTGTAGCGCGGGGCGACCTCGGGCATACCACCAAATTTTGTAATGTAGAAGAAATCTGCACACATTGCAGATGGGTCACAAAAGAGACACGAGAACAAATAAATTGAAACAAAAAACTTGCATTCCATCCAAATTGCGAAAAAAAGGAATGCAAAGTTGATAATTATAAAGAGTGCCAAACATCAGATACTGCTATCGAGGAACATTAATAAGACAGACTATGGATTATAAACAAAAGAGATCAAAATTGTGAAGAAATCTGTATGAGAGATATGATATGGATAAAAAAAGAAGGAAGATTATTCAAGAAATTGCTAGAAGAATCAGTAGAAACATATAATGCTGAAAGCTCATTAATAATTACGGAAGGAAGCATAAATTGCGAATTGGGAAAGCAAACTGTAATGCATTTCATTAATCCGAGATTAGCTACCTTACCCCGGGGATTTGCTAAAGTAGTAGCGGAAACACGAAGATTATAAGTTGGAACACGTGGAAAAGCTAACAAAAAACAGGAGCAATGGAACAACACTAAATATCAACTATTCACAAAATAAATCTAAATGTAAGTTCGTACATGTTCAATCAAACAAGGAAGATTTCTTAGATGATCTAGGAGATATACTAACATACTTTCAAGGATTCAAATTAACCAACAAAATAGACATTAACATACCATGTATAGGAATGGGTTTGTGGAGGCATGATTCTGGAAAAGTACTGGCTGAATTCACCAAGTATAATAATGAGGAGGTTAATTTGGTAATTTTCAAAATGTATATAGAAGATAAAACATTAATGAAGACAATGATAAAAAGTGAACAAGGTAGTTTTAGTATCTTATTCCTGCCTAGAGATGAAGAAAAGGAAATTAAACTAAGACGAAGTGGAAATGACAATAAAATGATTATAGAACTGACTCGGAAGTGGAATTGGAGGACGAAGGGGAGGACGATGAAGAGAGATCAGTAAGTGATCCATCGACAGATGAAAGTGAAGCTAACACTGCAAACAGAGGATCTAAGATTAAGTCACTATCACAGAGAAGAAGATATAGAAATAGATGAATTGAATTTAGGAAGAGAAAAAAGAAAGAAATAATTGGCAGCGACTGTAATTGTGTGGAACAGGATAAGGGAAGAACCACTACCAGTACCGGAACTCAGACGGACAAGAAGAAGACTTGGAGGAAGAAATGGCTGGATCTCTTCATGCCAGGAGAAAGGCTAATTCCCCAAATGGACGGAAGCGGAGACTTGAAGGATAACTATGATGTACAACAGGAAAAAATAGAAGTACCAACGACATCAGGACGACAGAGGGAAAGAAGAGAAATGGGATCAGAAGGGAAACCACTGAAAGGGGATTAACGGAAGAGAAACAATCTGAAAAATGTGCTGAAGGAAATTCTTGGAATTACTACATAGAAGAAAACCGATATAAACTCGCCATACTGGAGGATTCTCAAGTTCTAATGGTCGCATTAAGATATTTGGTTAGAAATACAGCAGAGGGCGGAGACCGAGTAACGTTTCTAGTACCAAATGCGATGGACAAAATAACCTTGAGGAGAAATGGACTACCAACTAATCCTAAACAACTATTGCTTTTAGTAGACCTAGTTTTTGAACGCAGATCGGAAAATTTCGATCTGCTGGAAGTGTATAAATATTTTGTGAAGGCGCATGGCAGGGTGCTCATAGACTCGAGAGAGCCGTGGCCGCGATGCTATGTGCACACCAGATATTTCCTTTAGAATGCAGCCTGAGCGGTGTTCTGTGCTGCAGATAAACGCTCAAGGCTCTAGATTGGTTGGGATGGAACTGAGGAAGATCGTAGAAGAACAGCAAGCGGACATAATTTTTGTGCAGGAACCTTACTCCTACCAGGGAAGAATATGAGACTACAACAGCAGCGCAAATTGCCGCGGTGAACAATCCGAAGGCTGCAGTAGTAAATGTAAACAAAAAAATACAACTTGTAGAGGTCAGTCAGCGCACAGACGAGTGGACCTCATGCGCTGAGGTGCTGGCTGGTAAGACAAAATTTTTGATTGTATGTATGTACTTCCAGTTTCGTTTTGACATAAATCGGTACTTAATTTAAATTGAAAATATACTAAACAACTAACCAAATTATAAAATATTGATAGTAGCGGATGCCAATGCAAAGTCACATTTGGTTCAGTGACATAACCGATAGGCATAGGCAACGAGGAGAACTTCTAGAGGATCTGATTCTTTCACACAATCTAATCATACAGAACAAGAAGGGAGAACCCCCAAACTTTTCAAAATAGAGCAGGAGCTGCAACCAATATAGATATAACCTTAACAATGGCAAATTTAGCAAAACGAGTAAAAAATTGGCGATCTTAGATGGAGCAACCAGCAGCGACCATAATATAATAAAATTCGAAGTAGACATAGAAAGTAACAATGCGGCACAGAACACCGACTTGGAAGAGGAATCGTTGAAATATAATATAGACAAAATAAATTAGAAAAAATTAGAAGCACACTTAAAATTGCCTCAAATTACAAAGAATATAAACCTGGACGACCTTGCTGCGGAAACTTTCCACGGTAGAAGCTATCAAAGCGGCGCTGCCACCAAAGACCAACCGCGTAAACAAAGTAACAACCCCCTTTTGGTGTAACGAGAAGATTAAGAAGAATAACTCGTGCAAAACGTAAAAGTTATCAGTCGGCGCAAGACCCAACACTAAGAAGAAGAAAATTGGCACAGTATCAAGAGGTAAAAGCAGAATATAAGGAAAAGTTGGAAAATAGGAGAAAGGAAACATGGAATAAATTTGTAGAAAATAATTTGACTATAGATGCTTGAGGAAAACCTTATAAACTTTGTATGTCCAAAACAACAATAACAACGATTTCAACACTGGAGCGATTGGATGGAACCACAACAAAAACGTGGAAGGAATCGGCTGAATTGCTGATAGAAGAATTAATTCTCAAAGATAACGAGAACGACGAAACAGAACAAAAGACAATAAGAAGAGACAAAGAAAAAATAACACAAGAATTAGAACAAATAAAAGAAGAAGAAATACCAATAATACAAAATCAAGAAGTGGAACTTGCAATAAGGACATTAATACCGGAAAGCATCAGGACCAGATGGAATAAAGTCGGAAATTTATAAAACCTTTAAAGAGATTTGGACACCTTATTTAATGAAACTGTTTAATGAATGCCTAATACAGGGAAAATTTCCAACAAACTGGAAAGTAGCAAATTTAATAATATTTTTAAAAAATCAAAACAAACCAAAAAACAAATCCTAGGTCATATAGGCCAATATGCTTATTAAATGTCAGTAAAATTTTTGAAAAAATTAAAGTTAATAAAATACAAACCAGCAGAATAGACTTGGAGGAGGACGCCCTGCAATGTGGATTTCGAAGAGGGAAATCCACACAAGATGCAATTAACAATTTTTGCAACGATATTAAAAACTGAAACAAAATGTGTAGTATCGCTTTATGTTGATATAAAGGGTGACTGATAACCTTTGGTGGCCAGCGCTGTTTGCGAATATAAAGCGGTTAAACATCCCATTGTATTTAGTCAGGGTATTAGAGGATTACTGTATAAATAGAAAAATATTTCTGAGAGCCCCTGGAGAGAAAATTGAAGCCCAAATAAAGGATGCCCACAGGGATCGATATGCGGACCCATCTTTTGGGACATCTGCATAGACCCGTGCTTGAAGACGTTAAATGGTTTGGTAGAAACACTCAATAATAGCATATGCAGATGACATAGCCATTCTAATTGAAGCCAATACGAGAAATGAAATAGAAACTAAAATAAAAGAAGTAATTAAACAATTAAAACAATGGTGCGATAACAACAAATTAGTTGTCTCGGCAGAAAAAACAAAATACATGATTTATAAAAACAACCTTCAAAGGAACCCAATAATAAAATATGAAGATAGGAATATAAAAATAGCAAAGACCTTCAGATATCTAGGAGTAGTAATTGACGAAAAGTTAAATTTTAATGTACAGATTGAAAAAACCGCAAACAAAATCATAACGGTGGGAAATTAATTACAACAGCGAATACAAAGTTCAAACTGCCACTGAGATTAATCAACTCTACAACAATCAAATAATAAACGCAATTGGAACGTACTCGTCGAGCATCCGGGCGCACAGGTTAAAAGAAAACAAGAAATTAGCGGAAAAACTAGATAGAGCGCAAAGAAAATTCTTACTAAGAATGTCTGGGGCTTACAGCACAACACCGGGAATAGCACTAAACGTAATATTGGGAATAGCCCCTTAAGTTTGGAAGCTAGAAAAACAGCATCATATTACTGGTATAAAAAAAAACAATTTGATTAGAACTACCGAATTGTTAGAACAGATGCCAAACTTGAGAGAGAAGATCGAAAACATCACTAAGACGCAGTTAGCTTGGGAGTCATCCACAAAATCGAGAAGGCTGTATACTCTCATAAACAACATTGAGGAATGGCTAACTTGGAATTAATGGAACCCAGATAAGGGCTCCGTTCAGTTCTTAAGCGGACATAGTCCATACAAATTAAAATTGTACGGATTAGGATTGACAGCAACATCTACCTGTGAATGTGGACAAATATCAACGCCAGAACATGTGGTCCTTCAGTGCCCTGATAACCAGACAAAACAGGATGGGAAGGAGAACACACGGATAATAGAATTAAGAGAAGAACTTAAGAACCTAACAACAGAGGAAATAATGCGAGATGCTATCAAAAGGAAAATTCTGGATCAGTTGGCAACACTGATTTCACATATAGAAATGATAAAATTTAAATCTAATTAAAACCAAGAAACCACATGGATAAAGCAAACAATTACAACAGGATGAGGAAGATAATAAAATGGAACAAGACATGGAAATCAGAGAGCTTAACCAAATTGAGGGAAAAGTAACAGAACTCAAGACTTGTATAAATTGTGCATAGATGTGTGAATGGGCGCGCGCAATCGGAAGGAGACCGAAGGGGACAAAAACAATCGGAAATTGAGAATCATACAAACTTTGTGGACTTCAGACCCTTTCCACAGATATGGCCTCGATGATCCCTGACGGCCTACCAAGAAGCGCGACGCGTGCTCGAGTGAATGCGAGAATAAATTGTGATGATTTTAAAGGTCGAGTGCGGTTGTTGCCCCCCAGTGCCTGGCTGCCACCCTAACGGCTTGGACAACATACGGAAACCGAAGCACTGGATAGGCAGTAAACAATACGCGAGTGTAAAGTGCAGAGGAGCGGAAGAAGAAAAGAAGATCCCAGGAGTGGCCCCGATCAGCAGATCCGGAGGAGAAATCCAGCTGCCGGGAACAGAACTTCTGAACCCACTCCCCAAGCTAGATAGAATGCATGTGTGTGTGTGAATGTGAATTTAAGAACTAGGTGTAGGAGTAGAGTTAGGGTTTTTAATTTTCTTTTGGGTATGGGTGCAAGGACGTTAATAGAGGAGTATATCAAAATATAAAAGATGAAGGGAACTGAATTAAACAATACAAAATAAAGAATAAAATGTATAAATGATAACTTGACTTGAAAACAAAGTTTTATACTCGGTTTAAACGCGATCAAACAATAGAAACTAAGACTATTTTAAACATCAGATAAAAGGAATAGAAGATAAACCAAAGTATCTTAGTTAGCAAAATAAAAGTAAGATCAACAAACAACTAAATAATAAAAACAAAAGTATGGATGAAATATTAAATAAACAGTACAAATTAATAGCACAAAGAAAATAAATTAATACTAAATAGAATAAAAATAACGTAAAACAAAATAAAAGTGTTTATAAATTTGTACTAATACTGCATGTTATATTACAGCTCAAGTTGTAACGCAAAAATATTACGTATATGAAATAAAGAAAAGATTAAAAGTAATTCCCCCAATCGCGGAAACGAGGCCCAGATTTGCTTCCGGGAACTGGACCAAAAGAATATCCCTGATTCCTCCCCCACTTTGTCCTTTTTATTACTTTTTTTGTATTAAGCGCAAACAGTGTTTCTTTGAGGAAGGTCCTATTAACTCCGTGCCTCGATGTCGCGTCAGAGATCGAGACAGGGAGACAAAATGGGGATAGCCCACCCCAGCTCCATGGAGAACACTTCAGTTCGTAGCTCTCCATCAGACACACGAAGTGGAGCTGGTGCAAAGACTGCAAAGAAGTGGGGGTGCTAAGAGGATCCTTAAATGAAAAATGGACAATGGGGTACATGCGGTCAGCGGGGGAGGGTACAATGCTCGGGGTATCATAAAACGATCCGTACATTTGAATTAGAGGAAATTATAAGAGATTCGATAAAGAAATATACACTCCAGTTGGACAAAAATGTTCATGACACACGTACAAGTCCTGTTTGAATTGTAAAAAATAAGAATGGTTATGAGATTAATCGGTCTATTTGAGTCTGAAATCTGGATGAGGAGCATGCAGTGGATGAACAAAATGGAAGAGATAGAATTTGTGAAATGGATGGAGACGGTGGATGAAACTAACAATATGGAAAACTCTCTAACACTAATTGAAGACGAATTAAACATAGCAGAGGATAATCAAGTAATACTGCATTTCATAAACCCTAAATTAGCAACGTTCCCATGTGGCTTTGCAGAGATAGTGGTAAACTCACATGATAAATTCGACTTGGATAAAATGGAGAACATTAAAATAAATATGAGTAATGGAGAAGAATTAATACTATACTATTCAGAGAATAAACATAACTGTAAATTTATACATGTTCAATCATCAAAAGAAGAATTTTTAACTGATCTAAGAAAGATTTTACGTTACTTTCAGGGTCTAAAACCCAAGAAAAAAATAGAAATTAACATACTGGCGATAGGTATGGGATTATGCAGACACCATCCAGATCAAGTACTAGCAGAATTTGACACGTATAATACACATGAGGATAATCAAATAATTTTAAAAATGCATATAATAGGAAGTTGATGAAAACATTAATACATTAATAGCAAGTGAGGAAGGAGGTTTCAGCACTGTATACAAGACAAACAGCAAAGAAAACGATATAAAAACAGAAACAGCACAAGAAAAAACACCAAAGAATTAGCAATAGAAATTAATGAAGATAGCGATTTAGATCTTAGTGAAAACGAAATGTATGAAAGAAGTGAAACATACAGAAGAAGAGACAGAAGAGGAATTAAAAAAAGAACCAATACAAGAAATAAAAACTAATTTAAGTTCCAAGCTAGAAGAGAAATCACCATCACAAAAAAAGCGAGATAGAAAACGATTGCTAGACTTTAGTTAAAAGAAAATAGAAGAATTAACGAACTACAGATGTGCCTGCAAGATTAAGGAAAATAAAATAATAACAACAGAAAAAATGACACAAACAGACAAGAAGAGAAACTGGAAAGAAAAATGGCTTAAATATCTTCACATCTGGAGAAAAATCCAAAACATACAATGAAGGAGATCTAACCCATTTCGAAGAAATAAGAGAAGAATTAAATAAGCATAAAGAACTGGATGAAAGTAAGACAGACAGACAAACGATTACAAAAAACAAAGAAGAAGAATATGAAGAAAGCAAAGGAAAAGAAGTGAAGGATCACGACGAAGATAATG
>JAGDQP010051201.1:0-14068 GCA_022664845.1 Lepisma saccharinum | reverse complement strand
GTACATCTTTCTCAAAACCTCATTTTCAAACACACGTAATTTATGTTTATCTGCTAGGGTCGTACTCCAACTTTAGCCATCGTAAAGTATTACCGGCAGAATAACCTTTCCGTATGTTTTCAATTTCCTTGATCTTAATTGCGATGTTAGAAGTTTTGGGACTGAATAGAAACATGCGTTCCCCGATACTAAAAGACTTTTTATTTGCTCCCAAGTATTTAAATTTGTTTACTTCCTCTATGACTTCATCCCTAATTCTTATGTTTTTATTTCCTTCATTCCCTGTGTTTCGGCTTGTTATCATGTATTTTGTTTTATCTATGTTTACCTGTAGACCTATCTCATCGCACGTTTCTACTAAGACATCGGTGTTGCTTTGCAGTTCATCTATATCGTCCCATAATAAAATCTACATCAAAATACATTAAAAGGCAGAAAAAGACATTACGTTTACAAATAGGCAACAGAAGGCAAAATGAAAAACATCTTGAAATGTTACCCCGATGAGTACAAAGGTTACCTATTATTTATATGCTGATAATTCGCAACGAAAACGAAAAGGCATTTTGCCAAACTTCCAAACTTAACTAAAGATAGTTTGCTACACTGATGCTCAGAGTTTTTCAAAAGGTGCTGGGGACGAGCCTACTACATTTTGAATTCGATGCTGAAAAACACGATGCTAAGTTCACAACCGTAAAAAAAATGTACATACTGACTTTCCCGTACGACGATATATCTCTTTCTAATGTGAAGAAGGAGCTAATCTGCAGACTCTGTTTGTTTTTCTCTCTGTGTATGTATATATATTCCAGCATAAATAGATATACCACATGACCCACTTCCAATAAGAAGATTCACGATGGCTGCCATTGATATCGTACACTCTCACAACTATCCATTCACAGCCATATAATTTCGATATTCTTATTCCCTTCTAAAAGAAAACAGTTTTTCCTCACCTTATATTTGACTTACTTTCAATCTATTGTTGATTTTTTCTCGGTCACCCTGTTCTTGTTGAGCTACAACTTTGGTTATGAAGGTTTCTCTAGGTACTGTACCTGTATACAAGTTTCATTAAAATCAGACTCCGTCTCATGAGAACTGTTCCTTGTAAGAACTGACGTACGTGCTATCCTTTGGCTATCGTTTCGACTTGAGAGAAAGACTGAATGGTGTACTGTGGCGATTAACTTGCACGTTTCCCGAAAAGCAACTGAGCTAACTAGATACCCAAGAAAATACAGTAGAATTTTGCCGGTAATACTTTACGGTTGCTAAAGTTGGAGCACGACCCTAGCAGATGAACATAAATTACGTGTGTTAGAAAATAAGGTTTTGAGAAAGATATACGGGCCGAAACGCGACGAGATGACTGGAGGAGACTGCATAATGAAGAACTCCACGGACTGTACGATTCACCAGATGTTGTAAAAAATAATGAAATCGCGACGACTAAGGTGGGCAGGCCATGTAGCTCGGATGGGGGGAAAACGAAGATTATATTCTATCCTGGTTGGAAGACCGGATGGAAGGAGGCCATTGGGAAGACCGAGACGTCGTTGGGAGGATAATATTAGAAGAGATCTTCGAAAAGTAGGTGTTCGTGATGCCCAGGATAGAATCCAATGGCGAACGTTTGTTACTGCGGCGATGAACTTGCGAGTTCCATAAGCCATAGAGTTAGTTAGTTAGTTATAACAGCACAAATATATTCCTAGTATCAATTAGAGCGGATCCCAGGACAACATATTGAGAAAATACCGAGAGGAAATCTTTTAGCGTCGATTTGCATTGATATGAGTATCGGTGTCAAAATCCTGGTGCCTTATTTCCAAATTTCAAACAAGTGCAGATAGAATAAAATGTCATGCGGAAAGGTTTTGGTCGTTGAACGCACATCTGAAGGTCAGTTTCTCTCTGATTATTTTCGTTTAGGGGCTAACTTGCGTTAGACACTGAATGCATGAAGTGCAGAAACACCATAACATGAGGTTGTAGCCTCACGAAACTAAAAGCAACAAGATCAATGTAAGTCCCTGAACCCACAGTTTCTCCCTATCTGCTTTGGTTAGCGCGCTAGTCTGCGTGACACAAACAAAGTAAAATTAAATTAGGACCAAATAAACTTTTTGGAACCTTCCAAAAAGTATAACCAACAACTATCAAAGAAAACGGTGTGTTTTGACATGGCCCGTGTAAGTGGATAATGCGTTTAAAAACAACTGCATCTACTCACCATTCATTAACTCTGTAGAAATCTGAGGTATAATCCATGCTCAAACTTTCGTTGGAAACTGCTCCCAGGTCTTGAACGCTGAATGTGCTGAGAGTAGAAATACGCTCGAGATGGATCGGATCGTTGAAGTCGTCAGCTCTGGAAGGAAAAGGAGAGGTTAAATCAATCAATGGCAACAAAAAGTGAACAAACGTTAAGATCAATGTAAAGCAACCATCTCCAACAAAAGATGGCAGCACTACCTCCGTAAATATGTCTAATATATTTTTATCGTTGCAAGAAATGTCAACGCTGCTCCTACAAATTCAAGCCTAGAGAGTTCTAACTTTCAGGGAAGAAAGTTCAAGACAATATCAAGAGTTCAATCGGTGCTGATTTTAAATTTTCTTTTTTTGTTCATGGCTGAAAGAGATCATTATTATACGTTTTGATATTCACAACAATCAAGCGATTTCAACAATGTAGGAAAACGAAAATAAAAAATCGGCATCGATCGAACTCTTGAATTGGTTATGAACTTTCTTCCCTGAAAGTTAGAACTCTCAAGGCTTGAATTTGTAGGAGTAGCATTGGAATTTCGTTTAAAGATTAATATACACTAGACATATACGGAGGTAGTGCTGCCATCTTTTGTTGGAGATCGTTGTTTTACATTAACCTTAAACTATCAAAACATATACAGTAAAACCTAATTCTCTGGAGTAGTAGGACATCAAACTTTGGTCTTTTGTATGCCCTGAAATTAGCTTCATCAACTGATCTACCATGATACGGCCAGCTTCTTTGCATCACATGCAAGAAAATTTATTAATTAAAGTCTCAAAATATAAATGAAGTACTTGATCTGAATACCAGCATAATTGGGAGTTTATAAAAATGGCAGTCCACACGTTGCGGATGACTACAATCACGGTACGGTAACGGTACGTAATTATGAATATGTTTCCTTTATTCTTTTAAGGTTAATTCAATATAAACTTCCACTAAATGTGGTAATCTACAAAGAACATTTTAATTAGATGTCTGTATCACTGATTAATTAATAATGAATCACATCTTTAAGTACTTAATAAATAATTATTTCAGTACCACCTAGAAAATATCAATAGAGAGAATAAATATCAAAACAGGAAAAGACTGCAAACCACAAAAATATTAATAGTAGTATGGAACTCTCATCTACCCTTGAAGAAGTTTACGAATATAATGACCAATGGTCGGTTTTACAGAACGTATTAAAATGCACTTAATATGAACCGAGATTACTGTGGGAAAAGTAATCAAACAATTACCTCCCAAGACAGCACAATAATCCGCACTTCAGACGATATAAACTCTAACTTGGCATTTCAGAAAATAGTCCTGCTACACAGCATTGAAAATCAAACTACATTTTAGTGAACAATATGACCCACCAGCACCTTAGGTACGTACAAAAGTATAATTTTCAATGTAGTCTACATAACTATTTTTGGCACTAGTTCCGCAGAGAGGTGAACTTTCCTTACGCTACTTTTGCCATTTGATTATTCAAGTTACGCTATGGTTACCTCCGTTCTTAAATTACAGATTCGTTGCATCAATTTCAATGACGTGAATCCATCGAATTTTCACAATTTACCTGCATCCATGCACTGCAAAGGTCAATATGAGCGGTCATTATGTATTACTCCGCGCATGGCTTTAAGAAACTTTTCACTCCTCACACATCTCTTCGGGCGGGAGAAGATTCATGCACAGACACAAAGTAATCCCGAGAAAAGCGAGGGTGGGTTAGTTAAAGCCCGGTGCATCTTACCATCGCTATACGGACACTTTCTAATATCCGCCCTTAAAACTTACCTTCCGCTACGGCAAATAGCAGAACTTATCTTCCGTTCTTCTTAACCGCCCTTTCTGCTTTATTGTACATTAATTCGATACGATATTTAGGCCCTTACATTTTTCCATATTCACGAACTCCACATCCTTTAACTGTATCACTTTCTCTGTAAATTTTACATATTAGTTCCCCCCTCTACGGAATATAACCCTTATAAGATACTAGTCTAACCGAACCCATTCCAACCAATTATCCCGTATTGATGTACATCCTCTAAACCGGAATGTTT
This sequence comes from Lepisma saccharinum, assembly GCA_022664845.1. NCBI lineage: Eukaryota > Metazoa > Arthropoda > Insecta > Zygentoma > Lepismatidae > Lepisma > Lepisma saccharinum. The sequence continues at coordinate 9,715 of JAGDQP010051201.1, read as the reverse complement.
GTACAAATTTAACATGCTAACATTTAACACGCCATTAAGTACAAATTTAACATGCTTATAACATCGATGTTATGAAGTACCAACCAACACTTGTAACACAAGGCATTTCTTTTAAGATTTTAACTCACTATTACTAAATAATAACTAATCTGCCGAATATAATCGAAAATGCTGATTAACATTCTATCGATAATACCGGTACTCTTTAACACTGGCATTTGTTATGAAGCTGCTAAAAGCCTGTAGATTTCTGACCATTCATTACCACTGATACGGTTAGGTTAGAAAGTTGAACACTATTAATTAAACTATAAGAACACAGATCGCGAATGTGCCTTTATACGTTACTTATTAGGCTTTATACACTAGGTACAATATTCCACATCCTTGGTAAACTTTTTTTTTTTAATCTGACACGAGTTAAAGTACAAATATATCCTACAATACGGTATTAATAAAATTGGCACTATTCGAGATTAAGGTATGCACGGTCCTTGTACTCTAACTTTTTAATTTACGTTCATATAAGGATGTTAGTTTGATCTTACTTAGCCCTAAATGGGATTTATTCCATAAAACATGAAAAGTTACGATAACTGGTCCCTCTACACACTACTGATTTCACGTTAAAAGGAAGCAAGGTTAGTTTACATTAGAAATAGTAATACAAACTTACTACTTATGATGGGAATGTTATTATTTAAATTAGCGCCCTTGTACATAAAAAAACAATTACTTGAAGTCACGTATCGGGCGAACCAGTTACCGTTGTTTCTGCATATAGAATTATTACCTGAAGGTTCTAGGTGCGAAAAGTGGCATTGTTTTATTGAAAAATCCCCTGTACGAAGAAGTATATGATGAATTTTTGGAAAAGTATATAGCACTAGCGTTTATGTACGGATTAGCAGATACGTCGGCAACTGTTGACAGAAAATAGTACATCATCCCTGGATCATATGTATCATTAATTGCTGGTCTAATAAATCGAGCCTGAAGAATGTAACTAAAGAAAAATGATCTGCTCAAAGCCATATTATGAAGATGTAGTAACGCCGTTCTGTTAGGAAACACAGGGTTAATATTTATGTCTTTTATATCTGGAAGATGTGAAACTGAGTCTTCTGGTAAAAATAGATCTGGTAAATGTTGGATTGGGCAGTTATCTTTAGTAACTTTATCCATTCGCGTTTTAATTTCATCGTACGCGTCCCGTGTTTGCCATTCAAATTGGCAATACACACCCACAGCACATATCAGAACACTTATTGCACCCAATACTACAGGTTTGTCCATTTTCGCGTTTCGCTTCATGATTTTACAATTCTGAGTTTAAAAGCACACTTTCCAAAACACTCATCAGAATAAAAATCACAAATTACAGCAACAAATACACATAGTAAAAAAAACGTATTTATCCTTGCACCGAATTTAACATGGCCACCACCCGCACTATCAATAACTTGGGAAGTGTTGCGAACTCAAAACGTTAAAAGTTAATATAATTTTCCTTTACATACAAGAAGGAGTATGTAGTAATAGCAAAGAGAAGGGAATAAATTATTACCAGAGAATTTAGTCCCTTCTCTCTCGTAATAGATGCATTACAAATTACAGCGAATTTAAAGTACATTATTTTTTACTACCCTGCATAAAATAAGACAGAGAATGGTAATAAAGCATCGCAGGCATTGGAAACATCATTCTATACTTTAGCTAACGTGTCTTGAATGATTTCAAGGGGTACAGTGTTTGAAATGGTATGTATGTAATTATTTGTAAATCTATATGGCATTCCAACTTCAGAAGGTAATTGGGGCTGTACCAGGAGATCTGAAGGTCTGGTCAAGGTAAATCAACGAGGTTCTGACATTGCGTTGCGTGGGGTTGACGTTCAAAAGGTGGAGACTTATAAAACATTTCTAAAAATATTTTCTTAATCATATACACTCTATTTTTCTAAAATATAATCTTCAAACATTTGGAATTAGTTTAAGAATATATTTGGTGCATGAATGTGCCTGGAAATATAGTATATATATGATCCAGAAAATATTCTTGGAAATGTTTTAAAATGCATTCTCGATATAGGGAATATTTTTGACATTGTTTTGAAAATATTTTCTCGATGTGTGAGGTGGTATGTTGGAGAGATGGTCAACTGTCGGAGGTTAGACCTCATACTTATTCGTCCTATTCCTCCAACCTGGAGGGTGAGGTGGAGCGGAGGTCAGTGACGAACTTCGTACTGGACGGAAGGTCACGTGGGAGTTAGATCAAAGCTTGAGGGGAGGACAAGGGCGAACTCCGTGCTGAAGGGTAAGGTTGAGGGAGGTAAGGTCAAAATAGACATCTATAATATGTTGTATGTGCTGTTCATTTTTAGTATAATTATTTGTCTTCCTAAATATACTGACAAAAGTCGTACCGGTATTCATCATCTTCCTCTCTCTTTTTCTACCATACCATTAAGCACACAACTAATGTCCTAACCAGTTTATTTTTTTCTCTTCTTTGTTGTCTCCAGTACACTTTTACCACTTCCACATAAAGTATCTTATTTATTTGCGCAGTGACTTATATTTCGTTATTACAGTATCTCTATACAGTGTCTTCAGAAACAGATTTATAAATGAACCTCAAATTCTGCCTACCTGTGTGTAGTTATGTTTGTTTGCTATATCTGCGCAGACACCGTTACAGAATGTGCGCCAAACTTTGCATATACCCCTCATCAGAGGAAAACCGTAGATTGTTTGACTACTGTTACGAACAATAAAGAATTTGAATTTGAACTAGTCTCAAAATATTGACCCTATGGACTATTTTTACCACGCGGATACCATTCATTTTATATTAAAAGCATATTCAACTTCCCTATAAAACAGAACAGATTGAAAGAAAACAACACTTTTTTTTTTTTTTTGTAAATGTATTTCAAGCAAATTTATTTAATTGGCAATGCTTAACTTCAACGAAACCAAACTTATCGAGAAATCCATAGTGAGATATGAAAGTTAACTCGACACAAGGAATAAATGTATGGTGCAAACTTATTGCGGCCTCCAAAATTTTGAGGGGTTTCTTTTCACCCTCAAGGTAGGTTGAAGCGTCAAGCTGTATCTTCTTATGGCTAGCAGAAATCAGGGATATAGGATTTTCGTGAGGGGTATTCATGGGTCTGAAGAATAGACCAGAGGCCTTTCCGATAATTTTCCGCTAAATTATTATTATTATTGTAGAATCATTTATTATATTTCCCCGCATACTGCTAAGGTTTATCATCGAACAAAGAAAATATGTAATTTTAAACCTGTTTGAAGCTGTGATTACCACAGACAAAGCAATATTTTTGTGTGTATGCCAGACACTCCTTAAAGAATTTTGGTCTCTGCTTCATCGCAGAGACATTGTATGGTTTTGATAGACCGTAAGATATCTAAAAAAGAAAAATCCCTCGACAACTTTGTAGAACTATCTACCACTAGATTTTAATTTTTTACTATATATATTATCGATCTGCCCTCTATTATACGACCTACACAGCATATACGTCGTTTGTGTGGTATTAAATTAAGTGTGAGAGAACCATTGCCAATGTCCCTCGAAACTGTGCCTAAATAGCCACAAAATTCCGAGACTTTTCAAGAGTTAATTATGTTGATAAAATTCAAGCAATTATCCACTAACCACTCTTATTCTAACATACATGTAGCTGTTAGTGAACTTAGGGGAAAGGCGGCAAATGGCGAACAGGGTCAGGGACACCCAACGCCAAAGGGTCTGTACCGGTGCTGCCACGTTCATGACGATTCAGTGCTGTTACCTACAAATGGATCCAGTGATATACCCATACACCCCTAACAATCCCCAAGCACCTCCCAAAAATTTCGGACACCCCCTTCCCCTCGGAACTAAATTCCTTATCCCCCCAACTGGGAGGTGCAATATTCAAAATCTTGCTATTTTGGTTTTTAAAAGATTGTGAATTCTTGTTTTTAAGTACCAATAGAATAAAGCATTCAACTTACTTTCGACAAGATAAATTTTCAAGCACTTTAATTGATAATTTCCTCTTTGTCTGAGTAAGTTTGAGACAACTCTGATTTGTAAAGCGTTGAAGACGGACTCTTCCGGCTCACGGCAGTGATTCACCCGAATCTGATTTGGATACATTACTGCTGCGAGTGGGAAAAGATCATCTTAAAAGCATAAGCAATCAGAATACGACCCGGTCCGGTCAGTAATCCACACAGGAAGTGACGTCACAGATTTAGTGAACAGTTGAGCAGCACTAGTAGCGAGTTCGGTCCTAACTTGTAAGTACCTTGATTAACATCAGTTATTATTACCCGGAATAAGAGGATATAGTATTCGAAGTTGAGAATTTATTCGCATTGTTCACGAATGTGATAGGACATTAAAGAAGATAACAGAACTGGAAAAGAATGCTGTAATAGTTGATGGATTGACCAGAAAATGGTAACATATTTTTTATGGGATTCATTTAGGTTATTGTTCTTCTACGCACGTTTCAAACATCAATATATGTCGTACAGGTATTTTAATTAGGCGTCTCCTTAATTGTTCCCTATCTAGTAATATGACGGGACCTGATGATTGAGTTGGGGTACACTTTACTTTATGGCCGGTAAAAAATGTAAAATTACAGGAGAAATGTAATATTTCAAACCTGGGTTTCACTTTCAATTTATAGCCCCCCCAAAATATAGATTTTACAGAAAAAATATGTGTCATTTGCGACGTATGTAGAAGTACTGAAATGCAAAATATAAGTTTCGAGTCATACAAGTGTGAAATAAGAGAAAGCGTACCGAACTGCCGTAGCTCAGTGGTAGAGCGTTGGTGTAGCATTCGGGAGGTCGTGGGTTCGATCCCAACAGTTCGATCATCCTGGCTTTTTCTTCAGTTTCACCAGGCAAATGCCGGGATGACACCATCAATATAGGCCCTGGCCTACACCTTCCCGAATCCTTTCCCCTCTTCTATCTTGTCCTAAGCCTTAGATGCCTAAAGGCCACAAATAAAATTCGAATTCACAAGAGTTAAAGCGCCAAAAAGAACTAGGAACTATATAGAGTCTTACGCGGACGGGGAAAGCACACAGCGTCATATATAATGAAAAGAATATCATACCTGATTTTAACTAACTCCTCTTGACTCGGTTGAGATATGGCCCATGTTTTCTGTGACAAAAACGTTTCATTCATAATACAAAGTGTCGCAATTAGCATCCCTTTGCATGGCGCCATATTCCTTTATCTTGCTCAACTGAAGTGCGTATTTTACGAAATATTAACAACATTATGGATTTTCGCAATATTTCCTTGACTGCTGGTTGTTGCTTGGTGTTCATAGAAGTGATGACGTGACTTATGTGGAACGGAAAGTGTGTGATAAACCGCACATACGACAAAAAACAACACAATGACTGGATACCATATAACGAATAAAGGCCCATTCTCCTGTCATCATCAATTCAGCCTGAGCCAAATCTGCTTAAAGGCTTTAAATAAAATTTGAAAATCATGAACAAACTTCCGAGCATTACATTTGCCCATGGGCGGATTTATGGGGAACAGGGGGGCATTGCCCCCCAGTCATTTCAGAATGACTTTTTAATGTTTCATTCTAAACGATAGATTTGAAATTTGTTATGAATATAATAAATTTTATTGCCCCCAGGGTCTCTCTCCCAAATCAGCCTATACATTTACCTTGCTTTTTTTTTTTTTACAAATTTGGCAGTCCACATCGGAAGTGAATCCAAAATATACTTTTTCACTTTAGAAGCACATACCTATGGCCCCTTCATAGCATGCAGTGATGTTTGGAATGCTCTTAGAACAAGTACGGTAACGTAAATATAATATATGCCAAAATATCTTGTTCCTGGACAATCAATGGGACGTTTCAGCGTTTGATACCACAGCGTTGTATTCCATTTGTCTTGCTTTCTTTAATGTCCAATATTTGTAAAAAAAAAAACCTACTCGTCATAACCTCATATATTATAACTTTATTCCACGTAATATTAATAGTGCATTTTCCACGAAATGGTGAAAATAAGCGCTATCTGTTGCTCAACTGTTTGCAGTGTTTCTGACGTCACTTCCTCTGTGGATTACTGACCTAGCGGGTCGTGTCAGAATGGTCCCAAACTTATCCTTTGCTGAACTCAGGCCGGGTAGGGGAAAGGAAGCGGGAAGGAGTGGGAGAGGTCTACGTTGAATGTGCCATCAGGGCATTTGCCTGTTATGATTGAGGGGGAAAAGTCAAAACTTCAGTTAGGATAGGATGGGCGATAACTGTTTTCGAACCTTCCGAATGATCACTCAGTGGAATTCTATGAAACAATCAGATAATCGAAGAACAGCGTTAAACGTATAATCGTGTTTACTACTTATATTCGAAACATCAGCAAAGATTATTTAAATTATTTTGAGCTATACAGTATGTCCATTACTGGAACACTCGGGTTTTTCCGTGTGCATCCCTGGTACTACAAAACAATGTTAGACAAAAAAGTTATATGCTGATGAAAGTAATGGGTAGAAATCACTAGAAAGAATGGAGAACGTGGAACATTCTGATTTGATCAATACGTTTAAATTGTATTTCAGTTTAAAATTGTAACGGTGAAAAGTGTCCTTAAAATGTCCATTACTGGTGCGTTTCCCTTATTTTGTTACCAGTAAAATTTTATTTGCACCTTTTGTACTGGTTTTATCACATATCTCAGAAGAATATTTTTTTCTTCGGAATTTTTTGTGAGGAGTAATTAATCAGGTTTTTGTGGCATGACTTTTTCCCCGTGTACGCCTATGAGCATCATTATAATATAGTTCTTGTATACACTAAAATTCTCCTGCCATAAAAAGCACACAAAAACTTCACTAAAAGTGAACTTTATTTGAACGCATGTGAACTTTATGTGAACCCACCGAAAAAATGTGAGTTTTTAGTGTGCGCAGTGTGTCATTTTATTATCTTCTGGCCCACGGTGCACATTTTGTACACATTAAGTTCATATTTGCTGTAGTTCACATTATCAACACTTCGTTTTGAGATCGCTTTTAGTAGCATATACATTTGCCAAATTTAAATGAACTTTTTGTACATAAATTGTGTTTCAGTACACCAGAAGTATATGGTGTAGTTCATATATTAATTTCACAAAAGTTCGTATTTTATGCACTAAAAACGTGCTAAAACTGGAACATATTGTGAACTTTTTTTCGAGACATATTGTGAACTTTATGTGTACTTTGATTTTCAGTGCAATGTCTTTTATATGTTGTATCTATAAGTTCGATAATCTTCTTATCTTGGGGTTTAATGTTTTCAGCATCAGATTTAGAAACCTATATACTCGTGATATTGCCTTTCAAGGTAAATTTAAGTAAGAGCTTTCAGTTTGTCATATTTTGCTTGCAATCAAGAGCATTATGGCACTAATAGTTTTGCTTTGAATAATCTCAACTAGTCACCGACATGAGTTTACTTTTAAAGATATCACCTATGTCGCATACATAGTTGTATTTAATTTTATATATATGTCAAGCAATGTTGTATACTTGAAGGCGACATGACAAAAGACCAGAAAGCATGTCTCTTGCGGCAATTATAAGGCAGAAAAGTAGATTTTGTGTTCATTCTTCCATTTGGTTTATTGTTTAGTTACTTAAGAGAGATTCAGTTATGGTTTGTTTTTCATTATTGTGTTTGATCCACCCTTCATAAGATTTTTCACCTGTTGGGATTTGTCAATAGAGCCCGGGTTCTTTCTCAGGGCGGTGAAAATTTTCTATGCATTTTCAGATTATCTGGACTTAAAGTTTGTAAAAAAAAAAAAAAAAAAAAAAAAGTAGTTAAGAAGACGATAACAGTATACGAGCTTAATGTAAATTCTGATTTTTTTTCTTACTAACATGGCCCCCCCCAAATTTTTTAACCCCCCCCCCCCTAAGTTCAAAATCCTGCATAAATCACTGAATGGATCCGCCATTATGAGTTGAGTGGTGGAAGCAAGCGGATTGAAACGTTTACATATAATTCCGTAGCCATATTCTAGAGACTTATGCGCTGAATAGATGAAAAGAGTAAACTTTAGCGTTTGTTCCACGTTTTAAAACAAGTTTTATGACTTGCTTCTGTAATGGCGCCCTAGGTGAGCATTGGCGTCGTGGCGAACACGTCTTTCTGCAGTATGTGCGGTGAATTTGGGCACAGCTGAGTGTTGTGATATAAGTGTGGAGGCGATAATTCAAGACCTGAATTCCAAAACATCCCAAGTCCACTTTTTTCGTATTTGCATTTCTTCTGTTCGTCGGTATCTATGTTCCAAAGGCTATCCACTTACATAAATATTACATCCTAATCGCATCACAAAAACTCTTTTTTAATACAAAATAATTTCCGCTGAATAGGATAACATACGAAGATCTTGGACTGTTTTTCGTTCCTCCTGAAAAATATACTCCGGTGGACTTGGGATTTTTTTCAATTCAGGTCTTGAATTGTCGGAGCTGGACACATACTGGATGCAGTGGGCTAGTAGATGGGAGAAGAAGCGTCCATACTCATGTGATTATTGTAATAGTCCGACGTCCTTCACTGAAAATAGGAAAGAACTCAAGCATTGATTCCGTGATATTTTAATGTGTTCAAGTAGGGGCCTATCAAATAAACATGTGCTTGTATATCATATAATTTAAGTTTACAATACCAATTGGGAAATATTTCTAAAATGTAATTTAATGCTTATTCGATAGTAAAGAAACCCTGTTCGCCATTGTTCGACCAAGTAAGACAATCACGAACAAAGTTATTTTTAAAAACTCAATTTTTGTAGGTTTGTTTCGAAACAATTTCTAAATTCTAGAGCAAAGTCTGAAGTTTATTTAAGCTATCTTGTTTTCTAAAATTGGCCAAATAATTTTTGTTCAATATTGTTAGAAGCTTAGGTGTACATATTTCCGTCCTTCCCCTACTATCTATCATAAATCACAGTGCTTTTAGCTGGTTCTTCATGTGCTCGCAGAACAGTAACACTAGTTACATCTGTCCCTGGTTGGATACACTGAGTAACTCAACTTGCTAATAGAGGTGTTGGCCGTTGTTTGACGAAGCGAGAAGGAATTTTCAACCTTTTGTAAATATTCATGCAAAGAGTACAGTAAACCATTCCGTCGTCTAATCCCACGGTTCGTGTCACCTCATTCTTTCTGTCCGTAAATGACACATTTTTCTTTTCCTTTCTTTTTTATCTTTTTATCAAGATTTAATCCTTGAAGGATTCTTTATTAGAGTGTCCTGATAAAGTCCTTTTGCTTTCAGAAGTGGAGACATTTTGTAGCGATGTAAATAATTTAACGAATCGTTAGTAAACGAACATAATTGGTAGGTAACTTCCAGAGTCCATGGCGCGTGTCAACAACTTTCGTTGAGAGTTTAACGGATCGTTAGTTTACGAAGCTAGTGTATTATTCGTCAATTCTCAACGAAGATAGGTGAAACTCTTACCCTTAAGCGTTTTAAATTCATTACGTTCGTTAACTAACGATACGTTAAATTCTTAAAAGATTTTGTAATGGATCGTTCACTCATCAATCTTGCCATGCTTATATTAATTTATTGTTGCCACATTATATCTGTGGTCCCAAGGCATAAGCTGATATGTCACAAAATACGA
>JAGDQP010051200.1:0-14068 GCA_022664845.1 Lepisma saccharinum | reverse complement strand
TAGTGGAGAGAAGCTCACACTGTAGATTAACGTTCAAAATTCATGTTTGTTTACTTTCATTTAAGAAATATAGACCTTCCGAAAATCAGAGCTAATCTCTCGTACACTATACTAGTTTGCCACAGTAGTCTCATGTTGTGATAATTAGATTAGTTTTTGAAAAGAAAAACTATGAGGGCATCCCATTGTATTTTTTTACTCTTCATGTAACAAACATTCATTGTTCGAAGAAACCTGTATAACATCAGTCTTTTGGGCTAATCAGCCGCGACTCATTTCAAAATTTAAGAACCAGAGTGTGTGAGGTCAACATCCTCCTCGCTCATCATTCATCTTTATATTGTTTTAAAATGAAAGAGAAAGAAAAATTGTTAATTGTTACTATTTTCAAGTTTAGTTTGATATGAAGACTATTCAAGTGTTACCGAACTCCAACTCTTTTTATTTACGAGACAATTTGTTACCGTCTTTTTTTTCGTTTGAGACAAGGCCATAAGCCGCGTCTAGAATAGGACCTTAGTAAAAAGCTTCTTTTTCAGCATTATTGCCTGGCAGCCTTCTAAATGTGGAATTCTCTTAGGGAAAACTTCCAAGATTCTCACCATTCTCGATTCTTTTGTTCAAATTGGGAGCATTGTTCTCCTGTGCACCTCATTCGTGAGAGGAAGCAGTCTTTACAGTGTGAAACGTCCTCACGAGATGGGATGGTGACAATCATGTGAGTTTCTCCCGGTACACGCGCGCATCACTTTCTTTTACAGTAGATCAGCATGTGACGATGCATTCGCATCCTGCGCGTTCCGTGAAAATTTGAGTATTCCATGCGATTCGTTGGTTTATTTTTTTAGGTGCAAATTTCCATTTTCCTATTCTTGATCCTTTCCATTCATTGCCTTAAAGCCCTGGAATCCGTCCCGAGGGAATGTTTGGAGAGTACCTTACAATTAGTATCCTAGCGTCACCTTTCCTTATCCAAATTACCACGAGCTATCCTTCTTCAAGTGTTGTGATTGTGGAGGCCACCTTTCAGGTTTGCCAAAGCAAAAGCAACATATTTCGGGTAATGAGTTATTGACTCTTTCGGGAACCAATAACCCATTTCCTTAAGGTCCAACATCCTGACCCGGGGAGCAGTCACCCGACCTCAGTGTCCAAAACCTGAACCTCGCGTATGGGCGTTGGAAACCCTTACACAGTAATCGGCAGTAATCGAAGAGAAACCCCGAAATAAGTTATTTTACTTGAGCGCAAGGTCTACGTTTTTAGTTCCGATGTGATCTGCGCACATGTGCAAAATGGGAAAAGATCTTATCATAACAACATGTCTAATACTATTCAAGTATTTGCTCCGTCAGCTTGAAAGCTTATTTTCATAGAAATGAGAAATATTCTCGTTGAATGTGGATTCTGAACCCTAATTGACAAATAAAAAAGTGACTAAAATATGACGTAAGTTGTCGGAGTAACTTCGAGATTCTGACCCTGTTTGACTGACAGTTTAGTCCAGTCGGTAAGGTGCTCGATATTTGTTTCTAACTGAACAGCTCGTGTTGAAATCTCGCTTCAGCCTTTCTTCTTTTTTCTTTTGCTCCCAGTATCCCTCTAAACTATTTTTATCCTGGTTTTCCTTAAGAAAGTTAATATAAATTTTCAGGCAGCTATAGCTGTCTACGTACTAAGTTCGGAAGAGCGGAATTCCGCTCGAATTGAGCAGAATATTTCATTTTGCGAGAGATGAGAGAAAGACCACTCTTTTACAGCCAAATTTCATAGAAGATAATAAATTTCCGCTCGAAACAAGATGGGATTTATGGTAGTTCTTTCCGATCGATAGGAACGTCTTCTTTTCAAACGAATTCCCTTCTATTTAGATATATGAACATGAAAACGACTCAAGAAATGTTAAAATTTAAAAAGAATCAAAATGGAGCATTTATTCATAAGTAGTATGAAAGAAAAGTAACTTACTACTTATGAACGAAAAAGAGAAAAACAATAAACTTGACCGCGGTGAGATTTGATACTACCATGTTCCGGTCAGCGATCTAACGCTTTATTCCTTGGGCTAGCCGGCCAACCGTGAGAGGATGCCTTCGGCAAAAATTTGTAGCAGAAGTCTGCCAAGATAACCGCGGTTTCAAAATGACTCTTCTCGTCTCGTCAGGTACCTGGGAACAATTTGAAAGATTTTCTGCATAGATCTACATCTTAGTCCTGACTGACGTGGTCTGGTATATTTTTGCCACTGACGAAAATTAACACTTAAAGACTTGTGTTGTATTTTTGAAAATTTAATCCTCAAGTGTGTTTTTGCTACCGGAAAAGGGTAGTACGCCACTGCTGTGTTATCTTTCAGTCTCCATCCGCTTGTGGTCTGTTTGTATATGTGAGAGTATATCTAAATATCACGAGCTCCACATGCTAAACTAGAAGAGTTGCTGTGTCAACACTTCCAAAGATTTATTTATTTCGAATATCTCTATATATGACTCGTAGGATTTTTACTTTGGAGATTAACAACAAGAATGATGAACAATGGGAAAGGAAATAAGACGGAAAAGGACATGCCCTTCAAGTAAGATACGATTCCCACATTTGCCTGTTAAGTTTTGGGAAAACTTCAGTAAGGATGCCCTGTTCCCCAGACCTCCCGAAAGTGAAGCCAACGTTAAAGCATTAAGCCACCCACGGCCGCTAGGTGTTCCGCTTAATATCGGTTTTGGTTAGCAAAATGTTCGTTATCGTTGGCATGGATAAATTCTGCGTGTTTTCTTTTGAGAGAAAGAAGTCAAAGTATGATCTAATCAAACCCTGAAAAACATAGAGATCGTATTCGAAACGTCGGCGCACTAAGCTTGTAAACATTGTAACCTTTTTGTTTCCGTTTTTTAAGAAACAAAGATTAATCTTAAATTAGAAAAATAAATGCATATTTTTTAAGTATATCTCTCTAAACTTAGTTCCTTTGTTTCAATAATTCTCCTCTTCGTTTTGCGGTGTTCCCCTTTCCCACTGTGCATACGAAACAGATACAAAACAGCTTAAAGAAGTGAGTTGATGGTGTACATTCGAAGTGAGTCTAACATCCATGTACTGCACGGAGCAGTCACATAACGAGGGTTTATTATTTTCTGCCTCATTCCTTTGGCAGCTGACTGATTTTTGTGAGACGACAAGAAAGGAATGTCGTAGCACAAGAGAAGTTATTTCTTTTCATTAGCTTGTTGGTTTGGTAATAAAGACACTGTAAAATGAAGAGTAAAAAAAAAACGGACATCGTTTGGTAGGAAAGACTGTCCTGGATATCCGGATTCGGAACCAAATTTTGGATATCGGGATCCGGAACCGAATTTCGGATAACCGGATTCGGAACCGAGTTTTGGATATACGGATCTGTTTGGATAAGTAGATGAACAGATGGAAGGTGGACGACAAATTACTACATCGGATTCCTAGAGAAAAGAAACGACCGAGACAACGTTCAAATGCTAGATGGGTAGATGAAATCAAGCGTTTCTCAGCAGCTACATGGATGAGGATAGCAGCAGACCGTGATATGTAGAAAGAAAAGAGGGAAGTCTTCATCTAGCAGTGGATAGAAAACGTCTGAAAAAGAAAATGATGATGATATATAAGAAAAATATTTTTTCTCTTTTTACATTCCTTTCTTTAGTTCAAAATAGTTCATGGTGTCCTCGAATCATACCACGTTAATTTAACTCATTTCGAGACCTCATACAATGATGAAATTTTGCACAGGAACGTAAGTCAGGTGACAATACAAAGTTACTTTCATATATTTCTATATATGTACATATTTTAAAAGCATATTTTAATTTTCTTTTTAATATAGTCTTCTTTATCCTAAAAGATATACTAGCCTGCCACAAATTGTGGTGTGACTGGTTGCAGAACACGTTAGGATTGAAGTAATAAGATATTAGCTTGAGAAAAACTATGCAACACCCAAACTAGTACGAATAAAATAAAAACATTTTTTTTAAAACATGCTTTTCTTAAACAAGTTGTACTAAAAAGTAAGAAAAATAACTTTGTTTATACATGAGTAATAAGAAAAATATGGGGTGCGCTAATTCAAGAATTTATAAAGTGACTGTATATGGGAGAGCGCCCCGTTCTTTTTTTTTAGCCATGCACAAACAGTATTATTTTTACTTTTTAGTACAAATTGTTTAAGAAAAGTATATCTTTAAAGTGTTTTTAAAGATATACGTATTAGGAAAATTAATAGAATTAGTGACATGGAGGTTAGGTAAGTCAGGAACGGTGTTTTTGTTTCCTATTGCACACTTGATCGTGCTTTTTGTTTAAGTTTTCGAAAATAGGGATTTCTACGTTGAGACGCTAGTCATTTTGTGTGTATGGAACTTGTAACCCTGACGGGAATAGCTAACCTTGACAGTGACGGACGGTGTGTCTGTGAGTGACTCGTGAGCAATGAAGTGTCGAGCGTGTTACAAATACATAAGAGACGTCAGTTTTACTTCCATCAATGATTACATTGATGAACTAAAATTAGTATTCAATGATGAGGTAAGTTATCTTAAATTATATATTTATAAAATGCAGCTGGGAAGATGCCGTTTTCGTTGTTATTTTCTTCTCGGAATCAGATATCTTTCGTGTTTATACATTGCGAATGTTTTTGCTTCAGCAACGCAGTATTGATCGCATATTTCCCGTGGATGTCAATCAATAACAGCAACAGTTGGATGCATTGTGACAATTCAACCGCGTAATGTAAGTAGTGTCTGTAAGCGGTAAAGATAACAACTAATCAGTCATGAACAAGCTCGGAACCAAGATGGGAGCTTAGAGGAGGTACGCCCTGTTTACAAACGTCCTTAGTCCGTGTGTATGAATAGGTAAAATAAAGGCCATGAGGGGGCTGTAAGTTTCAGTTTAGACTTAAATGTATATATTTTTTTGTTGTTAATTAAAATGAATATATAGGGTGTATCAAAATGTATTATCCCGGAAAATATGGAGTGCTCGAATACTTTAAAGGTTGGTTTTGTGTGTCTGTTTTTAATTTTGTGAAGTTGGTAGCTGCCTTAGTGGTATGCGCTCAGATTCTTACACACACTACTGTCTAACTAGAACTTTCTCTTACGGTGTATATACACTCAGCCTGTATGACACGATGACGCCTTGATTTACCTTGCTGTTTTCCATTTGGATACACCATAATCTTTCAACATGGTATCCAAACACCAAATCTGAGGTCAGTTTATCTGCTTTTCTTTAGCAATTTTACATAGGAACACTTACATATCAATTTTTACCTGACCGAAAAGTGAATTATTTACTTATTTTGAGAAGAGGGACAATTTAGCAGTTTTGCAAATCAAACCAAGAAGGTTTACACAAGGTTCGATCAAGTTGTCTAGTTTACAAGAGTCATGGTTGAAGTAGTCTTGAGAGGACAAGAAAACAATTATAATCTAAGGCTACTTCTTTAAAAAAAAAAAAAAAGGAAATAAAAACGTTAACCTGGGTGTGAATCAAACCGAGGTCTATTGGCACACTTATCCGATACTGTAGTCACCAGGCCACGGAATCACATGCCATAGCTCGCTCAGCTATACCTTTGTTCATCAAATCGCAAAAGACGCGTCTAGTGTAAAAGGATGGCAGTTGGCGAAGATTAGCTTACAGTGAAACAGTATTGGCACGTGATTGGACTTAAGTGCGCTGAGATGACAGGGAAAGTGAAAAAGAGAAAACAAGTTTCAAGTTTGACAAGCTTCCTCCTCACACTGCTTGTTCCAACAAGTTTGTTTAATTTTGGTTAATAGTGTTGATCATTCGTGCCATCTTGTATTTTTATTTCATGTGTTTACGTGGCATTTTATTTACTCTTCGTGTGTCCTCGTAAATTAAATTTTTTAAGTGAGGTAAAATTCTACTCAGTATCAAGTTCAAAGCAAGTGACTGACAACCATGTTGCAAGCTGGCATGCTATCTGGGAACTAGCGTGCCATACAGACTCAGTGCATTTTGTGCAAAAATAATATGTTGAACGGTTGTAGTGTCAGAAACTTCAAATGTACAAGGTAAATCAGGGCGTCTAAACCCAGATTTAAAGTCGATTTCACTCTTTCTACTTTCGTTTTCGGCGCTGGTGTGGGAAAGTGTCTGAATTCATATATGCGTAGCGCAAAAATTCTACAAAAGGATGGATGTTCATGTAGAACATTAAGAACAGCTGTCTTCGAATCTCAAGTGTTTTATTTTTAACACGTCCTTTTGAGTGAGATACACGCTATATTTTAAAAGAGGATAGTTTCCTAGTGTCGGAATTGTATCGAGCAAATCTACGCAGAACTTCTAAATATTAGTATTGCTTAATTTGTATTGAAAATCTGGCTTTGAAAGGACATGCCACTTACAAGACTTTCCTTTTTCTTTTTGTAACTTTTTAAATAGGGTAAACGTAGCAGTTATTGGCTCTTTTAGACCAGTGTCGTTTTGAAAGTTGAAGTTTAGATCTATTCCTGCTTTATTTTTCTGTTCATGGCTAACTGTCATCTCTTAGATGTTTTCCGAAACTAATTTTACGGTGAAACAATACAAAATGTAGAACATTTTTTTTTCAAAACAGCAAATTGATCTGTGGTTGGTCCTCTCTAACCAGTGCTTGGCCCCCTTCATGCCCAGGTATTAGCCCTTATCTGCACTATACGTGTTTAAGATCTGAAGACGTGTACTACGAATTATTGGCACTATTGAGACCACTAGTTGGCTCCACTATCAAATATTTTTGTCCTGTGAAGCCATGTCTTACGTGAAAATGCTAGCTATAGTATTTTTGTGTGGTAAAATCGCTATGTTAAAAATCTGAAAATTGTATTTAAAATATATTGATTATTTGCCCTTTGCTCAAATAAATGGGCAATGTGAAAAATGCATAACTGTTATTGTACCCCACATAGTAGCACTAATTAGTTTGAAGGAACAATTTCAAGGACGTTGTCCTTCCTTGTACGTCATGGTCTTCCATAAGCTTGAGAACTAATAAATATAGTTAAGTCTTTCCCTACTTTGTTGAAAAATAGCATAAGTCCTTCGTCTTAAGGCATATATTTCCTTAAAAATTAACAAACGTCTATTTCTAACAATATGAAAGATCCTTCATTTTATGCTCATATTCTGTAGGTAAGTCAGCTTCATTAGATTAGGTCAGTATATTTAGGTTATGTTGCTACGTCAACAGTAATACAATGCTGTTTAAAAAAGCACTATAATGCTCTTAACGCCCAAATAATTTATTTTATCTGTGAAGCAGAAGCGTCATTTAGGGAGCAGTTGCCTCCTTCGCTTCATTTGAGAATACAGATGCACTAAAATGTACAGAAACTTTTTTTTAAAAAAAACTAGCTAAACCGACATAAAAATATATTGAAGAGTAAAGAAAAGTACCTTTTTTGATTGGGAATTTTTGTTATCGTTTGAAACCAAATTTATAACTAAAACAATTACTTGTAACGTGCTACGCAATGTAGGTTAGTGATTTTTAATTGCCTGTTATAGAAATTAATTTGGCGTCAACATCATACAAAAAATCGAAAATGAGAAAAAAGATTTTAAGATAGGTTTATACTTTTATGTATAGTGCGTATTTAAATCGCCCGTTTATCTTCGTCTTCTGTAAATCTTTATATTCTTTTTTTCGGCCTGGTAACGTTTTGTCCAAAGATATCTTGTCCATACGATATTTAGTCCAGGAACTTTTCGTCCACAAGATATTTCGTCCATTTGACATTTGGTCCAAAGGATGTTTGGTCACAGAAGCTTCCGTCCAATCGACCTTTGGTCTAAAGAATTTTTCGTTGGCCTCCGGTTAGCGTTGGGCATACACAAAAATGTTGTTAATATTCTCTTCCGCCTGTTATTGGTACACATAACATTCATTTCATTTTTATCTTATCGCAATCTCTGTGCTGTTCATTTGCACGGCCGAGACAGTCGTAATAAAAGAAAACTTTGTAAAGACATCCTTTTCTTAAACAATTCGGACTAAAAAGTAAAAAAAAAAAAATCCTCATGCATGATTAAAAAGAAACTCATGGAGCGCGCAAATTGAAGAATTTATGAAGTGACTGTATACGAGAGCGCCCCCATATGCGATCTGGGTATGCATCCAGATACATCGTAACTTCCAGTAGTAATCAGTTATTTATATACATCCCAGCAATTATTAAATGATAAATATGAACATAAAATATATTTTGAAATAATAAAATAGAAATGTATTGTCCCAGGCGGGACTCGAACCCGCGACCTTTCACTCCAGACGCCGACGTCTTGACCAGTCGTCCACTTTTCTTTACCGAATGTGCCACAAACGAAGGCTTATATCTACATTGCTTTCGCACTTGTATTTACAGTGTATACGTTACGTTAGAAGTCCGGTTACGTCCCTACTGGTAATAGGGAGACTTTGGACATCTATCTTCTGTTTTGCCCGCCTACGAACAAGAAGGGAAAGTCGCTTCATTGGATGGTTAGTCAAACGTCATACACACTGTTGCCACATATTTCCTAATTCGGCTGCGATGTGGTCATACGTTGTTGTCTTCGCTCCACAACACCGTCAAGGAAAGCTTTTTTTTCTCCGTTTGCGTTGTGATTGACAAATGGTGTGTGACTGTGTTATGTGTTAGACATAAGAAATAACTATGCGTATGAATATTTTAAAAGCGCATTCGAAAAGTGAATAGCGTGTATTCATTTTGTTCACTCTGCTGTGATTTATCTATGCTCCAAAATTAAACAGAAGAAGTAAAGAAACTTGTTTAAAATTTTATGAGAGAAGATTAATTTAAATCCTATTTTCATTAATTGAGAACGCATGCACGAACAAATGTCTATTTGATATGTTAAAAGATAGCAAATAGACTTTTGTTGGCCTCTATTCCGATCAAATGAAATGTATCTATGTAAATGTGATATAAACCTATAGAGTTTAATTCCTTTCAAACTGAAAATAAGCAAATACGTTAATGATTGTCGCTGGGAGGACATTGGTTCCTTTTCTTCTTTTAACATGACAAGTGTCATGGGGTTGCCTATGACATATTCAAAGAAAATTGCTAACCCCCGAGGTCTAATTACTTCGTAAAGGAACTGGGAGAGTGCGACCATACAAAACAGATATATTCCCCGTTTGAGTGGGAAAGTGTCCCTAGAATATTCCTTGCTCAGGGATTCTGCCAGTAACCCCTTCAAATTCTTGAGCACTCCTCCCCAACTTTAAAATGTTTATCTCTAAAAACCTATAGAAACCTTCACAACTCTGCCTACACCCCAATTGTAGCTGGATGAAGCCCTCCCCCTTTTCTTTCCACATATCTCGATCTGTTGATATCCTCATCCATGTAGCTCCTGAAAAACGCTTGATTTCATCTACCCATCTTGCATTTGGACGTCGTCTCGGTCGTTTCTTTTCTCTTGGAATCCAATGTAGTACATTTGTCTGGCAAAGGAAGAGTATTGGTGGCAAAGGAAGAGTATTGTAAAAATGTGATAATCTATATACAAGAGATCGCTGGACAATGTCGGTTTTGAGAGGTAGAAATGATGTTGTGAACGAGAATTTTGTTTGGGTACTCTTAGGTTAAAAATTGGAAGACGGTCGTTTGTTCTGAGTGTGCCTTGCATTATTTTATAAAGAAAATTTAAGTCATTTAGTTTTCTTCGTGTGTCTATGTTTTTTAAGTCAAGATAATTCAAAATGTCTACGTTAGATTTGTGTTGGAGGTTGGGTACTTATACAATACCAATTAGTTTATATTGTCCGTACACCGGTTAACTATACGAATCGAGAGAGGTATCGCTGTTGTTTCGTACTCACTTCGCAATCGGAAACTCCTTATTTAAAATTCGGAGATCCACCAATCTGTCTGATGTTCCCAATAGCATTTCTCAGTTTTAACTACCGAGCGGCTGTAGCACAATTGGTATAGTGTTGGCTTAGTAATTGGAAGGTTCTGGGAACAATCCGAGAGACCGCCGATCCTGACAGAGTTTTCCATGGTTTTCCTCAACACACCAGTGAATTGCTGGAATAGTACCTTGAAATTAGACTCTGTCTTACTTACTTCTAATATTCTCTACACTACCCTATCCGTACTGAACCAAACTTGCAAAAAGGCTATAATAACATCAAATACTCAGTTTCGCTAGTCGAATGCTGGATCATACTTTCAGTTATCTTCAGAGCCAATTCTTCACTCCAAAAGTGGACAATGTATTGCAGTATAAGTGTTCTGGTATCTACGGTCAACGGCCATCACAAGTCTGACCTATAAAATACATCGGCGAACACAAATTCAGGTAAAAAGAGCAGATGAGACGAGAGTCGACATGGAGTCTATTATAGGTATGCTGATCATATTTTTTCAGTCGAAATTCGGGACGTGTCTTACCGAGATCTAAAGCCCGGTTCTTTATTTGTGAATGGTTTGAGTGTCAACCTAAGAAAAAAATATTCAGGTATAAATTTATCTTAAAGTTGTGTTTTATATAAAACTACTTCCTCTTTGAAAATTAAAAAAATAGTAGCAATTTTAGGTTCATTTCCGAATGCTGAGCCGTTATAACTTACCGTACTTGCTATGATATTTCTTAAGATGCAATAACTTTGAATTAAATTATCACAACTAAGCTATTATTCATTATGGACGCTCAAGAGTGCTATTATGAAACAAATATAAAATTTACTTCAAATGTCCATATTAACATACAATATTGCAGTTTTTGATTAGCTTCGCGACTCTTAGTATATTTCTCCGGCCACAGCCCTCAAATTCCGGACTTCTCTGAATAACAAACAATACACAGTATATATTGTCTCGAAAACACGACTGATGTTTTTGCCACACTCAAACAACAGAGAAGACACACATACAGAGGGGGAGAGAGAGAGAGTGTGTGAGTGGGGGACGAAAGCTGGCAATACCGTAAACGCCTGGCGCTCTATCCACCAGCCAAGTGTTAGTTCCTTCCCCCTGTCGTTTCCACCCGGGTCCTTTCTTTAATAAAAAAAATATAGTTTTTGGTTATGTTCTACCACTTTAAAAAATCTGAAAAAATTCATGGTTATTAGAAACCACTAAAAATACATAATATATTTTTTCGAGCCAACTGTTGTCTTAAGTTTTTTTAAATTCAATTTTCAAATTTTCTAACCTCTAAAAATTTGAATTTTGCTCCAACATAGATGAAACAATTACCATCTTGTACAGTAAAAAAACAAAAAAAAAACATTTTTTGAAAGGTCACCGTAGGTGCAAATCTGACAGAGATATCGCTAAACTACCAAAAAACACTTGAATGTATTTTGAGGTTAGATTAGCATCTTTTGAGCTGAAATTTAGTGGCCATAGTTTTTTATGCTGAATAGGGTAGTATATTTTTTTTATCACGATTCCTTCCAAGGCACTTTTCAATATCTTATCCTGCTAGGCCCTTTCCCGTTTTCGCAGTAAATAGTAAATAGAACAATGGGAATATAATATGTGGATCAGTAAGACACACACAAGACATAAAATAAACAAACAATGTAAACACAAACAAATAGTGTTTATTCACTTCAATTTCACTTTCATTTTCTCTGACTTGGTTTGGAGAGTCCCACCCTCTCTACCGCTGACTTGGTTTTGAGTCGGAATAGATTTCCCTTCTGACTTTGTTTGAAGTCAGATCCCATACATCGCTATACTCCTTTCCAATCCGACCTTGTTCAGAAATATAAGTCGCTACAAATAAAGGGGTGATCCACTAATAATCTCTACACATACTATGTTGCGGGCACTGTTTTGATCAACTTTATTATTTACTGTATTCATCTTATTATTGGCATTTTATAAATAAATGGTGTCGGTTAAAAAGACAAATAGTCGCATACTTATTTAACTACACGTTACGATCCCATTGGTCGAAAGGCTCTACCTACGAGTTTATTGCCAAAGTATAACCTAATTTTATACGATAGGCATGAATGAAAGAACCAATGAATCTCACTGTTCGATCGAAGTATATTAATTGTGAGTGAATAAAGATTTTTACTTCTTGTCTCGAAATTTGTAAAGGCTTATATTCATGCGCGGTTGCAACGCACATGGTTACAATTACACATAAATGTGTTCTATTAACTTTGCAAGTTTGAAGTTGATATCATTTGCAGTTTCGAAGCTACAAATATTTTACCACAACAATATGTAATTTTCCTGCAGAAATGTTTAGCATTATATAAAGCTTTCGTATACGTCATCCTGAACAACTCAGTCTCGGGCGAGACGCCTTTTGGAGCGGTATGTCCGCGTACTGATATAATTTTTCGTTGTGAATAATTAACCTCGTATGTCGTCTAGGTGATGTGTGAATTTGATTCCGATTGGTTCAATATTAACAGGACTAGATCCAATTATGTATAATTTACTGTGTAAAGTGTTATGTTAAAACCTTGTAATTAGGGTCCTACTTGTATGCCTTGCTAAACGACGCTTTATCTTATGTATTAATCTTGAAATGTTCGCACCCTTGATTACCAGGGATGTTCCTTTAAAAGGAAATATTTGGTGCCAATTTAATCTTGCTTTTTATTTCTGAAATATTAGCTATAGGTGAAAGGACTATCGCATCCTATTACCAGGGACGTTAGTCTAGTATTACAGCTTTATAAGCATAAGGCTTTGACTATAGGTATAAAAATAAGATTAATCAATAGCAACAAGCCGAGATACATCCCACAAGAGGCCCTGAGAAGCAGCTTCCATAAGCAACAGGGTGTTCACAAACAAAATTGCAGTTTTGCATTATAAGTGTACTTTGATAACATCGTCCGTTAAAAATTTCTAACCGAAATAAAATCATGTTTTCGAATTACTGAAACGTAGGTAGAAGGAAGGTATTAACGTAATCTGAAATTTCTCTGAGAAAGTCTGTGTCGTATACAAGACAGTGGACAAAAATTTAGAATGACTTTCAATTGCCAGCTAAGCTGTTTGTAGCTGTTACTCCTCCCAGAGAAAACTCAATTTATAATAATAATAATAATAATAATAATAATAATAATAATAATAATAATTGTTGGCCTATTAGTTCTTTTATTCAAACGAAATAAATCAATCTGATAATGTTTAATTTATTGAATTGCTATTAACGTCCGAAACAATCTGTTGATCTTGTAAGGGCGGGAGCTAAAGTTTTTTTATTAATTACGCGCTGAATCAATCCGCTCAACAGACTCACATGGGAGGAAATACCTTGACCACGCTTACTGAAATGTTATTCCTATCTATTTTTTTTTTTTTTTTTTTTTTTTTTTTTTTTTTTTTTTTTGAAACATACTTTGTTTGAAATTATCAGTTCACAGCTCTGCCTATTCGGCTTTCATTGGCAGATACAGCGAAATCAGGTCACATGTGCCCACAGCCTCCAGATGCTCATTTGTTTTCCAGCATACTTTAGGTACTGAAAATTGCTACTCCTGTTCCGAAATATAAATTGATGTACCGAGCGGTCGTAGTCCAGTTGGTAGAGAGTTGGTTTAGGACTTGAAAGTGTTCAAATGATGTCAGGATATTGTTCTGAACATAGCAGCATCGTCTTCTTGGTCCTGCTTATTGTGACTGGAGTTTTGCCGCATATGGTAGCGCAGTTGGTGAAGTGAAAGCCTTGTAATTGGGGGTCGAAGGTTTGATTCACAATGCCGGTTATCCTTACTGAGGTATTCCCTGGTTTTCTTCTGTCACACCGGGCAAATAGAGGGATGGTTCCTTGGATAAGGCCAGGTCCTATTTCTTCTAAATGCTTCCCATTGTTGTTAATATCCAGTTTAAAATGTCCGCATAAATAATGTCAATTTTGGTACAATTTATCTTCATTTGCCCAGTATTTTTATGTACACGCTATCCATGAAATAATGGTAGTAGTGGCTCAACCACAAATTTTCGTTTGAGGGGGGCAAGTATCGGAGTCATTGATGGATATATATATATATATATATATATATATATATATATATATATATATACCCAAA
>JAGDQP010051198.1:0-14068 GCA_022664845.1 Lepisma saccharinum | reverse complement strand
AGTGGATTTTTTGTATAATCTATGACAGCGCCCCTACGGGCAATATAGTGTGCTTTGCTATTCGGCTGTTTGGTTATGAGTTACCAGACAAAGAGAACATATTACTTGGTGCTGAAATTAACATACGTAATGGCATAATTAACTATTACAGGTATAAAGATATAGAACAAAGTTTTTAACGGAAATGTAAAAAGGTGGGTAATACTGCAGTTCAGCTACTTCTGCCATAAAGAACTGGCAATACTTCAAAATGCTACGTTTTGCAATCCTATAACCACAAAAGGTAGTAAAAACGTTAAAAGTATGTTTAAAAATACAATGACAAAGTTCTGACGTGATCTAAAATCTACTGCTTCTCCTATATATTGTGCAATGGAGTTAAGGTGATTTTCTTTGTATTTCTTGTGAGTAGAGTACTGAATCTGCTGCAGGCATGATATGCATGAAAGGAAATAATGTGTAAGATACCGTTAGCTATATAATCATATCCCGATCCCAATAATTTTAATAAACATATACGCTCTGTGCATTAGAAATAATGAAATACATTGAACAGTAATTACAGAAGTAGACATAATGTATGTAGAGTGTCGACATTAAGCCAGAGCTGTGCAAGTGAATACGCGAGGTAAGTAATCAATCGAACGAACTAATTTTTATCCAAGTGTTAAGACAGATGACCCTCCCTATTCACACCTGAAATTAGCCTATAAATCATATAAAATCTACATTACCCCTTATTTTTGTATTTTTAATGATTCTCATGCTTATAGAAACGTAAAACGTAGCATTTCGAGGCGTTTCCAGTGCTCTGTGGTAGCAGTAGTTAAACCGCAGTATTACTAATTCCCCACATATGTATAAATATGAATTAATTTATCGCTGTGTATATACTTTTGAAGTGCTGTGTAATATCACATATCTTGTTAACTAAGGAATATTGTAAAAACAACACATATGACTCCGAACTTATTACCGAAGACAGCAAAATTTTCAACGTTTCTTGTGTGTCTGCATTGAAATATCTTTATTGTAATACACAAGTACGGCTACGACACTCCCCCTACCACTGAAACCTAGTAGAAGCTAGATTCTCTTGGTAGAAGAATGTGGTAGTAAAACAAACTGAATCTCTGTTGTGTCAAGATTCACTGTTATCAATATTTTAATTCTTTTCTATTTTTTTAAATTCGCTATACTTTCACAAATATCTGTGGCATTATTAAACTAAAAGCCTGAAATGTCACAAATACAAACTCCAGGAGTTTCATCCTTATACCCTCGTATCAAAAATTGTACCGTGTAAAACACTATTCAATATTGTATGATTTATCGTACGAAAGATCTCGTACCATGGATTGTATACATTCTATCATACAAGAGATCGTACGATAAATCGTATCGTCTAAAGCAGGCTAAAGGATATATACTATTTTATCTGAAACCTTGTAAGGCGTTAATGTAATATGCTAAGTGTTAGGAAACATATGGTTATTAAAATTTCACAATGTCAATGTTTCAAACTTCGTGTGATTATTATGCCTTAACAATTGTTTGGCAAAGTTTTGGATTCCTTTATGCATCCTCTTTTGAATTCTAAAACTAGCAGATGGAAACCTGTGGTCATATACAATTTTTATCTGAGACCATGTAAGATGTTAATGTAATATAGTAGATATGACGAAATAAGCTTTTATTAAAATCTCACAAAAGTTAATGTTTCAAACTATGTGTGATTTTAATGACTAAACAATTGATTGGAAAAGTGTTGGATTATTTCATACATCCTTTTTGGAATTCTAAAATTAGCAGATGAAAACCAATGGTCATATACTTTTTTTATCTGAAAAATTGTAAGACGTTAATACAATATGGTAAGTATTACGAAACATATGTTTATTAAAATGTCACAAAAGTTAATGTTTCAAACTGTGTGATTATTATGCCTTTATAATTGTTTGGCACATTTTTCGATTTCTTTAATCATCCCTTTTGAAATTTTAAAGCTAGCAAATAAAATTATGGAAATATACTATTTTTATCTGAATAATTGTAAGGTGTTAATAACCGAAACGTTCCAAACTGCTTCGCGCAATTATATTCCGACAAATAAGACATCACGACATTGACCGAAATCGCCACCACAATATATCATGCTAGTTCAACGGTCACGACAGATTTACAAAGATTACGTCCAGGAATCCCGCCTCACTCAAGTGACATTGGCAACTATAAAAGACTGTTCATAACTATCTTACTGCTTATAAATTCCTACAATGGATTAAAACTTGTAATCAGCTACGTGATACAGATTATCCCACAAAATTCTTGAAGAGGTTCAATATGCTCGCAGGTCAAAGGAGAAAGACTACATGCCCACTAGCATACAACCATTAACCACTCCAAACAGATCAATACAAAGCCAATGCATTTTCAATGTACCTAGAAGAAATATTCACATCACCATGCTGGACACGGAGAGAAATCATCCACCAAATCGTCTAAACTGAAGGTCACGAGAGCTTCAACCAAACGCCGACCATCGCATCAATGAAAAAAACTTTCTCATTGTTCCAATCACCGTTTTAACTATCACAATAACTACAGCAGGAAAGAAAAATACCGCTCCAGGAATGGACGGCATGACTTACAAACACATCAAGGAAGGACCATATTGACTTCTACAACTAATTGAAATTATATGTACATTTATTCCAAAGTTTGCAGATGAAAAGGCTTGGACATATACTATTTTTCTTTGAAACCATGTAAGGTGTTCATATAATATGCTTAGTAAGACTAAACATATTTCTATTTAAATCTCACAAATTTAATGTATCAAACTTCGTGTGATTATTGTGTATTAACGATTGTTTGTCCATTGTTTTCGTCTCTCCTACATTTAGGTTGGATTATTGAAAGCGATTCAGTATTTAATAAAGCAATCTTCATTGATCCGGAAGAAGATTAATGTATAAATACTGTCAGACACGACTCTAGTTATTGCTAAATTTATATTATTAACATGTGCTATAAGAGAATAACCAAACAACGTTCATTCAATGACACGAATTCAATCAGCATATACCATTTATTTTGCCATATAAACACTACGTAGCCCTGCTGACCCAGGCTCGAAACTTCTTCATCCATCTGAGTTGTGCCAAGACAGAAAATAATCTACATTGGTTTCAACTAGCAATACCCTTAATTTGTGACGTTCAATGAAGTGTTCAGCGAGAGACTAATAATAACTTTCTGAGAAAAAGGGAAAATATGAGTTGACTTATAATACATGTTAATATTAACCGTCTTCATACTTTGACTTATTCCGTACTCCACGACAAAGCTACACCAACCAATGCTTCGTTTGGATGTTGGTAGATGACAACAGAATACTGTTTCGTCAAAGCTCTATTTTGACCAGGATGTGAGTTAGCCTAGCCTCCCACTAAATTCTTCAATTGCAGCTTATTTCATTCACAAACCGAAATATTTCGCTGAAAGAAATTTGTCTCCTTTCATAATATTTTACTATAATTTTCTAAACTACTGCAAGTACCCTCCAAAACAATTATACTTTTTCAATCACTTGCGATATTTAACATTGTAAAGCCTTTAATTACATCTGTAAATATCTTTAGCTGCATAATGTTGTTTTTAATGTACCTACTATTGATTGTCATGTTAGTATTTAGAATTCATGTTCAAATAGTACTTATCCATGTGCCAATTATTTTTATTTTAATTTAATTTTAAGGCCTTTAGACGACTTTGGCTCAGACCATTTCTGCCAATCAAAAGAGAGAGCATAACCCTCTAGAAACAATTATCCAAAGTCCATATATGGCATCTTACATAAAGAAACTAACAAGCAAAAACGCAAAAAAATCTGTATTCACTGTAAAATAAATAAATTCAAAACAGATACCAACCCATGCCAAATAGTGACGCAATTAGATCTTAAATATCAGAAGAAATAAGTAATTATTTATTATCAAGGGACAAGAAAAGTCCCTTATAATGTTAAAATATAATTTTTAGAATACACCAGAATTAAATTTTAAAAGATAGGTAATATACAAGAAGTAATAAGCTAAGCTAATCTATTCTGTATCGAGTTACCAGTTGTTGTATCAAATGAGTCCATCAAGATACAGTTCTCTTTTATTGTCCCCGAAATATGAAAAGAGCTGGTTTGACGAACATTCTGTTCGAGTGGGTAGGTCCCCTACTATTGGTAAAATTAATTGCTTAGCTGTAAGTTTTGGAAAGTGATTAACTGCTGCACGAACTCTCTTTTATCAATGCAATTATCAAACTGGGTTTCTACGTGTGCTCCAATATTTAAATCTTCTGTCTGAAATAACGTTTCTGATTCTACCAATAAAGAAGTGAAAATGTAATTTTTCCTACATCGAATACGTCATTCGAACACGTCTAAGAAGAATCAATATAACTCGTTTCTCGTACTGTCCGCGCTCTATGAAGTCCATGGTTTTGCTCTTATCATTGGCCTCTACCTAAAAACGATACTAAACTAATCGATGTCATTAACAATTTAATTAATATATGAAGCCAGTGTAACGTCACCTCAATCCCGGTACTAGACATATGTGACTTCCTCAACCATTTACATAAACTCAATTTTGGGATTTATAATATATTTTGTATTAGCTATTTTTCATGTTGAAGCTTTTTCCATGTATAAATATTTGAGATACTTTTCATTGAATGCCATAATGAGAACTATGATCTTTTGGAAATGTACATTCATTATTTTAGGCTATAAATCATTTGAGCTTTGTTCAGAAAAACAATTGAGCTACGAAGTACTTATATCTTATGGCTTGATTTTTAAAATTCACTTAAAGAAGACGTTGTTAAGGAATGGATTTCGCTAATATTTCTCAATCGTATGGTGACATTAGCTTAGAAATGGGTATCTTACAGATGCTTCGTTGTTTCTATAATCGGAATTCAGTTATTATCTATAGATGTGCTTCTAATCAATTAAGAACGGCTATTAGGTTGATTGGGAGTAGCTCGTATAAATGTCCAGAAGTTTCTATATGAAGAATTTTGAATAATTATGTGAAAACTATATTACTCTTTATTTATTAATCTTGGGTTGAATAAAGATGCTCAACTGATCTGTGATGTATATTAAAGTCGTTTGATGAAGCTATTCTCGTATGAACACATGCATATATCAAGTCGGCCAGAATGTGAACAGGAAATACTTTAAAATCCTAACTCAAAGCATATCACTTTCAATATAAACATTATTGAATAGTGACATAACACTTATAATACTTTTGAAACACACTATACCAAACCCAAAACATTCTGATTATTAAGGAAATATATAACGAAGACTTTCAATATAAACATTATTGGCGAACGAGGTTGTTGTTAAAATTGCTTCAAATAAAATATATTTTCCACAATTCGATCCAGCCAAAGATAAAACCTTTATATTTATATATAAAGGTTAAAATTCCATCTCAAAGTACATAATATTGATGCTTCTAAGTCAGGAAATTTACTATTATTATCGCTGGATAGAGAAACATTTGAGAAACTAATGATGAAGGCTAAACCTAAAGGTTTAGATGAACTAAAATTTTAGAAAATGGAACAGATGCTTACCAGCCAATTAGACTGGCCTACAAGTTTTAGAACAGAAGGTTTTCATTTTCACACGTTATCTCAACATCTAGGACAACCGGTAGCAGTCTATATACAACAACTTAGAGCACAAGCTAATAAATGTCAACGTGGTTCTTTTTTGAATGAAGCGTTAGTAGACCAATTATTTTTGGAGTCAACGATACCAACCTAAGGAAAATATTACTTTCCAATGATGGTCTAACTTTTGAGGATGTTGATAAATTAGCATTACATCACGACATGACTGAACGTGATAGTCAGAAACTAGCAGTTCGAAAATTTCCACTCAAGATCCATCAACTAACTTCATTAAGCATACTACAGGCAATGCTTCTGAGAATCATAGCCTAACACTCTCAGATATATGGATTCACAGTTGCACCGTTCTCATAAAAGAAATGTATGTCCGGCATAGTGGAAGAAGTGTAATCGGTGTATCAACATGGGTCACTTTCAGGTATGCTGTCCTCAAAATGTGAAGAATAAATATGAAAATACAAATAGAAATCGATATCCGCACAGGCAAGTCGATGAAATATTCACGGATACTTCAAGTGAACATAATAATGTAGTAGCAGGGATTGGAATAGATGGTATTTGGTTGGGTTATATTGACACTGCTGCAAAAGAAAATGAATCCACACCTTTTTCGATTACCTTTCTATTACAAGGGAAGCTCCTTAGTGTACTCGTAGGTACCGGTAGTTAATATAGTATAACGAGTAAATTATTATGGAATGCAGTCAGTATCAACGTCGATCTAATTCCAATAGATATTCATCTTATTAGTATCGGACAATTCAAGCATCGACAGGTGGAAGACGTGCTGCAAGAACTTGGATTTGCACAGCACTTACATACATATTTTTTTCAATCAAACTTATCTGTATGGCAATCCTGGATGGATAAGGGATATAAAATGCAATTTCTGATTATGTAAATACTTTATTAGCTTGAATGGCACAATTGTAAAATATCAGACAGATTCATACTCAGTTGTGTTGCATTTTTCTCTTAGATCTAGTCGGGAATGATGTAATTTCAGTGCTACAGATATTTCATTGAATCGGAACTTTGTACATTAAGATCTTATCAGGATGCAGAATCTATTATATGCATTTAAAAGATTTTGATAATTAATGAATTATGATCTTACGACTGGGATATCAGAAACTAGTTAATCATAATGTATCAACAACAAGATAATTCTTAATTTGTAATTATTTTTATACATCGTATTTTATTGTATTTATGAGTGCTAACATCAATTTTATTTCATTGATTATTGTGTAAGTAATCATGGCTATATGAAAACTTGTGAACATGGAACTAAAACACATTAAAATGTACATTTGTTATTTTATGTTATTTTTTATGTCATAATGCGAACTATGAACTTTACGTTAAGAAGAGGTGTACGATGTCATAATGAGAACTATAAAGTTTTGGAAATGTGGCATTCATTATTTTAAGCTATAAGTCATTTGAGTTTTGTTCAGAAAAACAATTGAGTTACGAAATAGTTGATCCAGAACATACTTATATCTTATGACTCGCTTTTTAAAATTGACTTAAACAAGACGTTGTTAGGGAATGGATTTTGCTAATATTTCTTAATCGTGTGGTGACATTAGTTTGGAAAGAGATATCTTATTGATGCATCGTTATACCTATAATAGGAATTCAATTATTACGTATATATGTGCTTATAAACAATTGAGAAAGGCTATTGGGTTGATTGGGAACAGCACATATGAATGTCCAGAAATTTATAAAAATCCTTTATTGAATACCCAGGTGTATTCGGAGACGTATCATCAGGAAGCAGTCGCAACAGTTAATCTGAGAGTCCACTTCCAGTCTAGATCAAATTATCAGTTTTAACTCAGCTTTTATACTTGTTATCACTGTGTGGTCTGTTTTTATTTAGGGCCTGCATCTTAATTCTTGGAAATAATGTAAATATTAATTACAACCTGTATTATTATATGCACGGTCTGGTACATGCATAAACTCAAGAGAAGCGCGTAAATAAAAAAACAAGCCGCACGACAATAACCAGCTTAAGAAGACTTAGTTAAAACAAAATTTAGTATTAGATTAGACGACCGAGTTTAAATGTTTGCTCTGTCATAGAGTTGCTAAACATCACGGTTTTTTTTTTCGGGACAGCGCGGTTATTAATGAAAGAAATAACAGTCCCAAAAGTGGCTTTCGGGATGCCTGTTTGTCCCGGCTTCAGTTATTTCTGTCAAATGAGATATTTCAAACTCCAAATTTTATCCTTTCTCTTACTATTTCAAATTGGTATCACAGAACTGTTCCATTTTTTAAAAATATTTATTAACAATAGCAATACTACTCTCGCTCATTACACGCAAAGTGAATTTAATCTATCGTTATTCGGTCCTGTATGCTTTCTCCTGAGTTACAAACTTTCAGTCAAGACTTTTACGAAGTGCATTATGTATACATATCTCTGGAAGTGAAGTTCTGTGTCCGAGTTCATTGAAGCCAATCTTGTTGTTTTAAACTGCTGGTGTATGGTGTATGAAGTGTTTTAATAATGCCCAAGCGCTAGTGTTCATTTCAAAAGAAATATTCAGAGGAAATATTATATAAAACTGGGAAAGAAATTACATAAAATGGAATGTAAAATCTGTACGTTTTACAGTTCTCTTACGCACGGGGAAGATGACCACGTATCATGCGAAAATCACAAATATATCATCTATTCTATTAGCAGTTAAAAAGACTGAACAGTTACTTTTTGTCCAAATCTTCTGGACAGGAAAATTTGGCACAAGCAACTGAATTAACAGTGTGTTTCTATACACTATAAATTCATGCCAATCACATTGTTGGACTCTTAATATTGACTAAACTATGTTCCATAATTAAGACAATGAACATAAGCAATACTTGCGGCAAAGAAGGATAAGATTTGTGTTGATATATAACGCTATTTTGTTAAAATACCACCGTAACTTTGAGTATTTGTAGCTCCGAAACTACGCATGTCTAGAAATTTCTTCAAAGAATTGTTTTCTTGTTTAGATGTAAATAAACACCGAAGTGTGCGCTATTGTTTCAGGAACACCCCGTATATAGTGCGAGAGGTTTGTTTCATTTACAGAATATGACAACCCTACTCTGGCGTCTATCTTTCGATAGTAGTCGATCACTCCAGTATCGTTAAGTAGAGCTAAATGGGCAAAACACTGGAATGTGATTTAATATTCGTTCTTGATTAAGCTTTGATCTTTCATTTTGAATCGATCGTCGGATATTTTGATGCTGGTAAGAGCTCGGTTATTACATAGGTTAAACGGTAAGTCTTGAATTTTCTAACTTTTTGTTGTTGTTGTTGTTGTTGTTGTGTGTGTCGATTTGAATTTTCATTGGATTTATACCAGGTTACTATCTGTTGCAGAGGGACTTTGGTTCGGTTAATTTGAGTAAGCTATAATTTTGCAGTACGGTTTTTGTTCAAATAAGCGATACGCTTCAGTATTTTAATTTATTATTCACTTGTGATTTTAGCTTTAAACGATAAATAACCAGAACCCAAACCATATTTTCGGTTTCTTTGCTTCTTCTTTCGATATTATAAATACACAATTCAGATTTTCTTTAATTTGTAATTACACTTAAGGTACTTGTATAGCCTAAGAACCATTATATTCTATGCGCTGTATTCATAGTAACAAGTGTTAAAACCGACAGATTGCGCTAGTTGTGTGTGCAGTTGTATAAAGTGTTTTAAACGTCAGCCAGTAGATGAAGTCACCAGTGGTGTGGAAAACGTTAAACAGAAAGTAATAATTTGAAAGCTTACGCCATATTGGGTCCCAAAAAAGTAAGTTAGTTTGCTGCAATTTGGTATTTCAATTGCCATTGAGTTGCAAGAATTGCCAAGAGTACAACAAGAGTGCAGTAATTTAACTTTACAACTCTTTAAAAAATCCTTTAGCACTGCAATTTTGCTGCAATTTTCTTGCAAGTCGTACAACTTATTTTTCTTTGTTAGTGATTGCAAGGTAATTTTGCAGCGCTTTAGCAGCATTTGTATGTCAACTAGGCCTGTTGCTGAATAATTGCTACACGTTACTAGAGTTGCATACGCAGTTTTGCAGCAATTTTATAAGAGTTGCTGACAAAAGTTGCTACAGGTTTGTGATAAATTGCATTTGCTATATGGGTCCTTGTACTTTATTTTAAAAACTTGAACCATTGAATCGCATGGATATTCGATTTGTAGAAGTCAATTTGCAAATATTTCGGTTCTGTAATACATATAGAAATTAAATAATTCTCTTTTCAGAAATTCATCCTTAGAACAGTGACAGAAATATTGGTTTATTTTATGTTGTTTTTTGGATGTACTTGTTTTTAAAGTCAGGATGTTCTCGGCTAATTATTATTCGTCACCTTCTCGCTTTCAGTGCAATCCCGTCTACCATTGCTACGAGTTCCAAAAGTCTGTGAAGTCAGTCTGTGGAAGCTTGGTCTAGTGAGCAACTTGCAGGGTTGCTACCTAAGGGGACACAGGTTCGATTCCTGTCAAGCGCTTTTTATACAACACAACATTTTCGTTACACTTTTCAGTAATTGATACCTTTTGTTTCCGTTTCCAACATTTCACGGACGAAGGTTAGAAAACCAGGTTAAGTTTTCTTTACTTTCATCTAGGGTGAGCAGATGTCCCGTATTTTACGGAACAGTACTTTTAAAGTTGCTTCTCGGCTAGATAAGAGCAAGAACGTTTCGCTTACGTAATAACTATAATGTTAATAATAATCCTGATATATTCATTCCTTGAGTAGTAATGAATTGTTGGCGGTGTTCCCTCAAATTTTAAATGTGTCCCGCGAAATCTGGTCACCCTACCTTAATCTATACCCATTTTCAACATGTTACAATCTTCAAGGACGTAGGTTACGTACAGTCAGGTTACATGTTTTCTTAAGCCTGATTTATTCAACGTTTAACATATTAAACAGTACCACGATCACTTATTCACAGTCATGACTTTGGGAATGTATATTCCCCCGAGAACGTCGTCAAAGGTCGGTCTTGAATCCCCATTCAATCACATGCGTTAGTGGATGTCATTGTCTCGTTGGAGTATGAAGGGGATATCTCTCATCCCAAGACATAAAATAAACTTACTGAAAATAGTACTGATCCAATTAGAGCAGATCACTGGCCCATTTCTATATTTTCTTCCCACGGACCAGACCTAACAAACATTACACTTAGTTCAGCCCACACGGTGAAGCAATTCTATACACATTGCAGAGAACAATGGTCTTTCATGTGTATCAATTTGATACACGCGGTCCAACTGAAATACTGTGATCATCTTAGATTTGTTTGTTTTTTAAAACATGATTCAACATTTTTGTGAACGTAAAGATGGTAATTAGAGTCCAAAAATATGATAAAATTATTTCGTAGCAGCTCTTTGTGTATCAAAATAATTTGCATGGTCCGTGTAGATGGTGTAGCGTACTCGTTTCTTCGCTCGTAGGGATCCCGTGTATCAATTTGATACACTGAAATAAAAGTACTTTAGACAGTATCAACAGTAATGATTTATATATATATATTTTAAGAGAGTCTCGAACCTCTATCCGAAAAGAAATACTTTCGATCCACGACAAGAGTTTCCAATTTCCTAAACGTGTTGTTTGCTCGCGAATAATTTTACTTTTATTCTTGGTAGCATAGACTGCAGCACCGAGCGTGCTTTCTTATGACCCAGAGAAAGGGAAAAAATGTCTGCGTTCAAACAAAGGATGTTCTAATAGAGGATATGTGATTTCGATAAGAATATGAAGCCAAACGTCGCAGCTTAGTCCCACCCAGTTAGTCTACTTACTCGAATCAATAATATTGTTCTCGGCTAAAGAAGCTGGCAGAAAGCTTTGTAGTTGTCTGCTGACTAATCAGGTGTGTCGCGTTGGTCGACACTCAGGTTTTTTTTGGCTTCACTCTTTCGCTGGGCGTGATATAACTACAAGCAAGCAAATCCCCTATTATAAGATCCTTGGCGCAAACATGACTGAGAATCATCTCAACCAATGACCTCCATCTAAACGCGATACTGGACTGCCTACTAACACTGCAAATTTCATGAATATGTGCAGCCAGGGAACGGAGAAGATACTTTAATTTCGTTGTCCATTTCCAGTATGAACCAATATGAATCAAATGTTCTGTTTTAACTCAGCTTTTCATATGACTCAGCTAACTTGATATCGCTGTGCGGTCTGTTTTTACTTATGTCTTAAATTTTGCCCAAAAGTGTAGATATTAATTGCAGAATATTCTATTATACGCAAAGTGCGGTATACTATTATATGGATAACTCAGGAATTAAAACGGGTCGCTCAACGACAAGAATCGTATAAAACTGAGTTACAACTAAAAATTTGGATCACATTGAACTAAACTGAAAGCGGACACACGACTTTAAATATTTGCTCTGGCATCCATCGTTCGACACTAAGCAGTTATTCACTTCAGTATTACTTAGGGCTCGACGGTCTCAACTCACTAATCAGAATCATCTACGTAGATAAGAACATTTCGCAGATTTGTTCTAAATCAATTTGAATTTACTCAGCAGAAGGCAAGACCAAGAATTGTAAACTATTAAAGGAAAAAGTTGTTATACTACCTGTCTTCTAATTTTATATTCCCGATATTTCAAAGTGAAAAAAATATAAAATCAGTAAATTTGCTTTTCATTCGAGTTTTGAGGATGAAAATGGATTTAACTTCAAATCATTTTAAAATCTTAAACTTAAAGTGTATGTTCTAATTTTTTAACTTTCCATTATCTTAAAATGCTTTAAGTAGCGTTTCGTCTGATTTGATGGGCTTAAGGGCGATTCTGGTAAAGGAAAATTCGTTTAAGCCGGAAATACAGTGATTCACTGAATATTATTTAGTATTGTAGAAGTGAAAAGAATAATTAAATTTTGAAGTGAATTAAACATTATTTTAAAGGTAGCCTTAATACTACAGTGCAGAGCTGAAACCTGGCCCAAACATAGGTGACCCGGTCCAAAAACCTTACCCACATGACCTAATTGACCCGGCCTGGGAACAATAATGAACTAGGAATTTTCATCGTCGTATTTTTCGTGCTCTGAGGATAACATCTCCCGTCCCGATCAACCCTGGTAGAAACATAATTCAATTTCAAGGGAAAGAGAAAATTTGTGGGCGCTCACAAGTGGAAGAGTCGTAAATCCAACACTGTGTATATTTCGTTCCCTCTAGTTTCGTCATTAACTTTTAACATGGTTAAAAGGAAATAGTTGATCTCATTGGTATGACCAGTATATCTAACACGAAGTGTGAGGACGGTATTGTAAACAGTCTTCCCGGAAAATTAATAGGGCAAGCAGACACTAAAGATATATTCTAGGTGCAATACCGGCATTCACTTCGTCGAAATTGAGAGGATAAATCTCAGGGAAATCAGACATCCATGATGGTGGCAGCAGAACTCGAACCAATTGATCTTTCCAAATGCTGATTATAAACCCATGACCTTTAGCGCCGATTTCAATTGTCGTGTGAAATTCAACACTCGTCCACTGTTTGCGAGGCTCTAGGTTCGAATCTCTGCTGGTGCATGAGTGTATGCTGTTTTTAAAAGTATTGTACGTATATATAATCGAGAAGGACCATAATAAATAATTACTAAAACTGCCTAAAAAAGTATTTATCAATTTTTATATCAATCAGTAGTAAACAATGCCGGGTGAGTGCTAGGTGTTTGAAATAATAACCAGTGATAAACATGCGTCTAATAGACATGACTGACGAACGCACTACTCATACATAAAGAAAGATATGGAAGTTAACCTTACCTTTAATATCAAAGTGCCAAATCTTTGGTTTTTTGTGTGAAGTAGTTTTAAGTTCCTCAAAACGAAAATTGTTACTTTATTAATAGAGTAATACTTTAGATCCCCTTATTTTATAAACAAACACGCACTTCGAAAATGTATAAATTAGCCTGTTTCTACGGCAACCATCTGTTTTTATTATTTCATAAATGGATATCAACAATAATGGTTCAATTTTTAATTTACTTTTTTCAGTCATTATTGATTTTTCTTACTGACAGGTTAACAATATGACGAATTTTAAGATCATTGCTTTAAGATTAAATTGTAAGATTTTTAAATTTAGTGCAGTTTTTGTAAATCATTATTAAACTCAATAAATGAGCATTGTGTTGAGTTATCATTACTACCGCATATAACGTATATCAATACCAGCAATGTTAAATGAACTGGTGCAGTGGGCAACGTCTCCAATAAATGCAGTAGGTAACAGGTAAGATATTTAAGCCCTTATTTCGGGAGAAATA
>JAGDQP010051197.1:0-14068 GCA_022664845.1 Lepisma saccharinum | reverse complement strand
TTTGTTTACTTTCTCTATGAGCTCATCCCTAATTCTTATGTTTTTATCTCCTTTATTCCCTGTGTTTTGGCTTATTATCATGTATTTTGTGTTATCTATGTTTACCTGTAGACCTATCTTATCGCACGCTTTTACTATGACATCGGTGTTGTTTTGTAGTGCATCAATATCGTCCCCTATTAAACCTACATCATCTGCGTATACAAACAGTTGATTCAAATCATTCAATGAGAGCCCCTTTTAGTCCCCTTTAATTTTTAAAATCGCGTATTCTAACACAAAGTTAAACACTAGTGGTGTTAAGGCATCGCCTTGTTTCAATCCGTTGCGAATCTTGAAACTGTCTGACATATTATTTCCTATCCGTACTCTGCTTATGGGGTCGCTGAGATACATCTTCACTAATTGAACCATTTTTTTCGGAATTCCAAATCGTATCAGGATACTGTATAACCTTTCCTTGTTGACAGAATCATATGCTTTCTTGAAATCAATGAATAGCTGATGAACCGTCCCATTGTATTCCCATTTCTTCTAAATCCACATTGGTGATCTCCAATTCTTTCATCTACGTCTATACTTAGGCGTGTTAGCAGAATATTACCTTGTAACAGGTTGGAAGTAATGAGATTCCGCGGTAATTATTACAGTCCGATGTATCACCTATTTTGTAAATCGGAACTATTATTGAGGTTTTACATTCGTTTGGGAGCTCCTCCTTTCTCCATATAGCACTTATCCACTGATGTAGTTCCTTGATTGGTGCCGTTCCTCCCGCTTTAATTAATTCGGCTGGAATATTGTCTATTCCTGGTGATTTGAATTTTTTCAATTTCTTTACCGACATTTCGATCTCGATCTCGCTCGGTTCGGGAATCCACCGTTCTGCAGTATGGATTTCTTACTCCTGTTTATTCCCCGTTGTATACATTAAGAAGTTTGTCGAAATAAAATGTCCGCACATCGACAAAGTTAGTCGAATCCGCCTGAAGATCTCCACGTTCATTTCTAATCATTCCTAACCTCGGCTGGTAACCCTTTCTTAACGAGTTTACCCCTTTGTATAGGTCTCGTATGTTATTTGTCTTCCCGTTTTCCTCAATCTCCTGAATCTTCTGCGTCAAATATTCTCGCTTTTTGTTTCTGAACCCGAGTGTGGCGTTTCGTTTCGCGTTACTGTAGTGGTTGGTATTTGCTTCGCTTTTATTACTTAGCCATCGTTTCCTTGCTTGTTTTCGTTCCTCGTAATGCTTAAGGCATTCTTCATCAAACCAAGGTTTGTTTTTCTGTTGTTTCTTCTCACCTACACGTTCCTTCGCTGCGCTCTTAATTGTTTCACGAATTGCCTCCCACATTTTACATCAATTTCATTATTAATACCATTATTATTACTCGAGTCGGCTAGCATTTCAAACCTATTTGAGAGTTCGAGTTGGTAATCTGCTTTTATGCTCGGATTATTTAATCGTTTAAACTTCAAATTTCAGTTGTTTTGCCCCTTGTTTTCTCTGTTCGCGATGCATAACTTTTCCCTTACTTTTGTGATCACTAATTGATGGTCCGTGTCACCTTCCGCTCCTCTGTACGACCTAAAATCCCTTGTGTTGGTGTGTTTTCGTCTGTCTAGTAATACGTGACCGATCTAGTTGAGAGTTTTGCCGTCCGGAGATACCCATGTGTATTTGTGTATGTCTTTGTGTTCAAAGTACTTGTTCTTTACCAGTAGGGTTTTCGAAATCGTGAAAGTTATCAGTCTTTCTCCATTGTTCTTGGCCTTTTCGTGAAGGCTGTATTATGTCTATAAAATATTGTAGCATCTCTCGATCACAATCTACTTAACTTTTCAGTTTGGACCACCAAAAGGGGGGGAAAAATTTTGTTTCGTAAAATTGTTTTTATAGTGTCGAAAGTGGGTTTTGTGAGCAATTGTAGCAAATTTCATGGAAATATCTGGAAAACTTTCGCTTTTACCTGTCTGTTTCTCAGTTACAAGAATTAATAACGGTAAAGATAAAGCTATCCCCTGTTCGATTCGCAAGCTCCGTGAACGGCGCATGGGGATGTGGAGGTAGCGCTCCACATCTCGACCTACGGTACGAAGTGCGGTGGAATGGTCAGTCCCACGCTCGACTGACTTTACCTTCCCAAGGTGCCCAGGAGTACTAAGAGCACTCTGGTACTCAGTTTGATAGGAGGCTGAGTGCACCGTAGAGCGCCAGGCATCGGGACGATGGGTGCCTAACTTGTGACTGAAAATGTATCACAAAAATTGAACAGGATATTTTGAAACTGGTTAAATCAAAATAGGCTTAGATTGCGCGATATTATACTTACAATACAATCTGTCAAAAGTTAAAATTTGTGTTACGTTGAACTTACCACATTGCACGAAGTATATTAGAACTTTTAATTGAAGTTTTAACTTCTAGATTTGCTAATGACAATTTTCTTTTCGTGATGTTAGATTCGTTCAGGCTGGTTTACGTTAAAATAAACGACAATAAAATGTGGCCATACTTATCCTAAACTGGGTTTGTTCGTAAAACTGCCATAACATATTCATTTCATAATTTGTCATGACAAAAAGGACATACATTCACATGTATTTACTTACCACACAATACATACAGACAAAATGAAACACATATACTTAATTTTACATTTTCCTCGCTTTAGAACTTGGTTATTCATAGGTATTGAGCTGGTTGGCAGAATGGAGTAGGGGAAACGCGCTGGACATTACAGTCCGAAAGCAAACTAACATGGGTTCAAATCCTGTTCAAGTCAAAGATTTGTTTACAAAGCAATCGTGAATAATCTAATCATCTCTTCTCATACAAAACGGAGAATATTTCCGACTGTGGAGTGGAGCAACTGATTCACTATAGCAAGGAAGACGCTTTGCGAATGTTGGTTGGGAAAGTTCAAATCAAGTCTCAGGGGGTTACGAGGAAAGTTAACAACACGTCATTGATCAGAAATATGCATTTTCATGTTATTATTCTTAGAAAGAAACTCCTATACATTTGTTAAGCAAGGTTTGGGTACAGTCAAGTGTGGAGTATCGCTAGCGTGCGGGACTTCTAATTTGAAAAACTGGGTTCGATTCCCCACCAGCCAGTTTCTTTTTCGCATACACTGAAGTATTCAAACAGATTTATCTCCGGGTTATGGAGAACCTACGGAGTCAGAATCCGAGTAAACAGTGCGTGTGCTGTTTAGCATAATGATAATGTAATTTTCATGTTTTCCATTGGTCTCTTTCTCTTCCTCTTTACACACACTCTCTCCTTTTGTGCGTCTTTCAGAGCCAATTTCGGGCCACTTTCGATGACCCGGTGATACGGACTGACCCAAACATAAGTGACCCGGTAACCCGATTGACCCGGTCTGGAAACCCTTTTTCGTATTTTTCTTGTTCTCGGGGTCACATCTCCGGTCCTGGTCACCCCTTAAAGAAACATTGTTCAAACGGAATGAAATAATTAAAATCTCTCCTTCATCCTACGGGTTATCAAGTATAAATCGAATCAATGGGTCAGCATGGCCTACAGTATCTACTGTTTTTTTTTACAATCAGTGATTCCGCTAGACCCCGCCCCCTGTAGGGGATGTGAGCCCAAATCCTCGAGACTACCCCCAACTTTAACATATTGCGGACAAACATTGATAGAAACTGTGCAAAACTCTACGTCCACCTCCCAATTTTGACTTTACGCCCCCATTCTGAAAATCCAGGCAGCATCCGTGATTACAAAGTATTCCGAACCAGTATGTTTAATAAACCCCACCGAATTTGCAGACTAACCCCGCGCAAACAAACAATGTGTGTTACACATTTGATATTATCCTAGATGTGTATCAAAACTCTGGAGTTTCACTGGAAATCATAAGTATTTATTCAGACCACCAAGTTTGGTCTCCATTTTGAAAGTGATTTAATGAATTTTTTAAGCACCCTTTATATATTCGAATAACCCTGCAAAAATATAAAATCACTTATCTCTTGCTGTTAGATTTGATTTGTGGGAACTGAACTTTATACTGTGGGAACTGAACTTAATATTTTTACTACGTTTAAATTCCATATTTTTTATCTGTACTTCTTCTTCTTCTATTTCCCCTTCTCTTTTTCTCTCTCTCATTACAATGTTTCATTGTATGTTTAAATTTCTCCCTTGATCAACTTATGTATATTGATTCGTCTCGCTTTCATTTTATCGATACTAATACATGTCTATTAAATAAAAACGTGTTCATGATTTTTGCCGATTTTACTATGGGCGAGACGAAGGAAGGAGAAAGTATCAGGAGAAAGGGGGTCTGTTTACTAGAAACGATTATGAGATAATAAGGTGCCATTTGGGTTTCTTAGCTGGACGGCGTTCGCTGTCGCAATATTTTTGATGAGAAGTGCACCATCCCGGTATATGCCTGGCGTGACTGAGGAAAACACTGGGAAAACCTAAGTCAAGACAGTCAGCCGCTGGTACCGAACCGAGGTCCTCCCGAATACGAAACCCACGTTCTACCAAATAAGGTACGGTGCTCGGAAGAAAGCATACTCGTTTCGATGTTTATCACATGCACGGACACACAATATCATAGGCACGCCCATACAAAATAACGTAAATAACAACATAATATCAGAAATTATCAAGCATAAATATCGTGCATCGTACCCTATTTTTAAGAACTGATAGAAACAGACCTTTTCTCTTGTTTTTCATGCATAACGTTAGTGTTCTATGGAATTCATTAAGAAAGACAAAAGAAAGAAACTATGGGTTTTAAAATTCATTTTTGTTTCTCCATATTCGGTAAGGATCTTTTCTATTGGACAATTTGAATTAAACTTTTCAGTACCCTTCAACTAGTGGCCCACCTAAAATAAAAATTTTGTTAGGTTTCCTATTTTATTGTTTGAAATGGGACTCTCTTAAGTTTTTCATTATTTGCTACATACTACAAGAAATCATAAATATATTTTTCAGAACCCAGGACATGTGATAATGTTTTCTGTTAAAGAAAAGAAAATTCCAACCCTTGCTCGCTCACTCACACTCTCTCAGAATCACACACCGCCGACTCAACGTTAGTTGGGTGGCCTATCTTGTAGGCTTAGAGAAAAATCGTGTATAACAAAGTCATGTG
This sequence comes from Lepisma saccharinum, assembly GCA_022664845.1. Classification (NCBI taxonomy): domain Eukaryota; kingdom Metazoa; phylum Arthropoda; class Insecta; order Zygentoma; family Lepismatidae; genus Lepisma; species Lepisma saccharinum. Next base: position 8,914 of record JAGDQP010051197.1, on the reverse strand, counting down.
AACATAATTTTGGCCATGATAGTACATTAAACATTAGTACCGAAACGTAATTTTAACGTTGTAAATATACTGAAATATCCGCCTGTTCAACGGTTTATTCGACGTTGAATAATGGTTGAGAAAAATCAAACACGTTGAAATCAAGAAGCGGACGATGAAGAAACGAGTTCAGTGGCCAAAACAGAGCATGGTTGCTGTCTATTGGTATACATACACATTCACCTGCATTTTGACCGTTGCTTTCATCATGATATACAGTATTAATTTTCCAACAGTAAATTATCCAACCGTCTGTTGTGGGATTCTAAGCTGGAACGTTCCGCACTCGTTCTTGGTAGCTCGACACGTTGACCACTCATCCACGAAGCCGCCTTGAAAGTCACTACTCTTTTACCCTTTATGTTACGAAGACGTAAAAGGCAATCTTGAATGAAGTCGCCACAAATCCAGATCCGTCGTTCTATTATCATATAAGAATAAGAATACTATACTTCTTTCTTTGTTTTGTGTATTTTTCCTTCTTTAACACTTTGACCATCTCTGCACTATTAAATTCTTATTTCGCAATAAGTGTAATATGTCGCCTTAGAAAAACGCATATAAAGCGCAATCAATCCATGTCATAGTTGAAAAGGGAAGTTGGAAACACTTCACATTAACATCTTATGACGGAAATTAAATGTTCGTTGGAATATAGTGTAAATTCAATCTGATTTCAACATGCAAATGACAACATGAGAAACGTAGTTAATTTTATTTTATTCGCTTTTAAGCACAATTTTTATGCAATTAACTTGAAAAATAATCTAGCGCATAGTTCAATAATAACATCCTATCAACGAAATAAAATTTTCGTTGGAATATCAATTGAAATTCTACGCGGCTTGAACACGTAAAAGAGAACGTAAAATAGTAGTTAGAGGCATTCATTAGCTTTAATTACATATTGTATTTCATTAAATTAGAAAGAATCCCATGAAACGAAATGTATACCACAGTTGAAAATAACAGTTGAAACCACGCTCAACTAACATCTTATCAAGAATATCAAGTCTTTGTTGAAATATGATTGAAAATTAAACATACTTTTTTCAACCGATAACGGTTAATCGACAAAATAAACCAAAAATCAACGTTGAAAACGCGTTTATGTGCTACTAGTGGTTATACCAATGTGAGTCTGCAATGAGAGCACGGCACAGCATCTCTAACATTTTAGTAGGGCACTTAAAAGAAGGTACATTAGAAAACAAGTCGATACAGTGGAACATTTGATGAAGAAATTCAACATTCCAGGAGAAGAAAGGGACAAGTTTGGTCCTTAACGTAATTAGAATAGAGTATTAATAAAATATTCATAGAAATGTTACAGAATTAAATAATAAACAGCAACTAGCTTTTCTATATTCATCTGCATCGTTCGATGCTCACTTTAAACTGAAAGTAACTTCCTTAGAACATTCTATCCCCACACGATCGCAGGAAATAGCGTACAAACCTTGGTTCAATTTTTACAGGGACTTTCAAATCATGAAATTATCTTCAGATTTTCACCAATCATCATCACATTTAACAATTTATTTTGTTTTTGCGAAGTGTTATTGAAATGGAATTTCGAAAAACGAAAGCGGAGATTTATCGACAAGATTTTATAAAAGTCAGAAGAGAAATGCCGTCAAAGCAACAGTTGTGTGGTTGCCGTCAACCAAAATTTCAATCCATAGGCACAACAATAAATGTTAGTTAATCAATGACAATCATATTCCTGTATTTCAGCACAGTTTAAAGTTAAAGTTAACTTCATCGTACAAACAAGTGAAGGTCGCCGCCAACTTTGTTACGAGTACCGCATTGAAACTTTCGCAGCTTGTAGCACATGTGGGAAGATAAAAAAATGCCAAGTTCTAAGTTTCTCGACTTCTTTAAACCGCAGTTATAGGAAGTTTCGTCATAGCTCCTGAGATTAATGTACAGCCAACAATAATAAGTGGAGGTGGGAGTTATAAGAAATACTTGCTCTTTCATCCAACAGAATTGTTTCACTGTACGCCTTATAATTAGACAACCAGCATGACAGTACAAATATGTGTCAAACATCGCATGCCAGGATATTCCTCCATTTGGAGGTAGAAAGTTGAGTCCTTCAGCATCATTTAGAGAACCACGAGATACATAGGCAGAAATCCTATTCTTGTCTTGTTCAAACACACACACACATATATATATATATATATATATATATATATATATATATAGAGAGAGAGAGAGAGAGAGAGAGAGAGCATGGAGAAAGACGGGGAAAGAGCGAAAAAAGAGAGGAGAAAACAAGGAAAGAGGGAAAGAAAAATGGCGCAAGACATGGAAATAAATGAAATTTTAACGCTTATAGATACACAGTCTGCGCCTCTCTATCTCTGCCTCCTCTATCTCTGTCTTGTGTTTGTCTCCCTTTACGGAATAAAGCTGTTTCAGGAGCAATCGCGAACAGTGCTCTATCATTTACAGTGCTTAATTCCTTGAAGAAAATAATTGGAAATCCGGGCGTGGAATCGAATCAACAACCTTGACAATGAGAGTCTGACACTATAACCACTTAGCTACTCAGACCATAACAAACGAGTTCCATTAAAGTCGCTACTCTCAGCCATTAATTTATATACATCCTAGCTCTCAGTACTTACTCTCCACGTTCCCAGTCACTAATTTTAGATAATCTACGAAAAATGCAAAAAGCAATTATTATTAATAATTATGAACATACAAAAACATATTGTGTATGAAGAAAAGAAGAAAAATCTAATCCCGGTCGGGAATCAAACCAGGATTTTTTATTTCGTAAGCCAACGTCTTACTAATGCAACACGCTGGGAGCTGGCAATAAGTGGTCTCGCCGTTGTATTCACAGTCATTCTAACCAAAATTGGGATTTACATTCAGTGAACCTAAAAAATGAAGTGGTAAAAAGAATCTAGCGTCCCGGTCGCGATTTTGTTTCAAATCAATCTTGCCATTTCTACGATGCGCCTAATGGATATCACCGTACACAAGTTGGACTATAATTTTAACAGAACTTTCGCGTATATCCGCCGCTAACCGGGGGCTGCGTCTCCCCGCGGCTAACGAAGCCCAGTTCCCATCGAACGCACCCTCCCTCCTTGCAAACCTCATTGAAGCTCGGTGTGCATCCTGCCCTGGTGGGTTTATATACATCCTAGCTTTTAGTAGCTAAATTCCACGTTCACATGGTCACTTTTTTTCATTAATTTTTGATAACGTACGAAAAATGAAAGAAAACAATTATTAATAATAAAGGGCCTAGCACGGTAAGATAGTGAAAAGAGTCTTGGAAGGAATCATCATAAAAATACTACCATATTCAGCATAAAAAATGATGGCTCTGCACCAAATTTCAACTCAAAAGATGCTAACCTAACCTCAAAATAAATTAAAGTGGGGTTTCTGGTAGTTTAGTGATATCTCGGTCGGATTTGCACCTACGATGTATTTCCGTTTTTAGTTGAACATGTTTTCAAGCTCTATAAGATGGTAATTGTTTTATTTATGCTGCACCAAATTCAAATTTTTAGATAGGTTAGAAAATTTGAAAACTGAAAAAAAAAACTAAGACAACAGTTGGCTTGAAAAAAATATGCTATGTATTCGTAGTGGTTCTATAACCATGATTTTTTTCCCCAAATGTTTTAAAGTGGTAGAACATAAAAAAAAACCAAGGCACGTTAACGGTCTTCTTACGTAACACATGCACTGTAAATGCAAGTAGGATAGTGCGTTTTACCAGGTCGTGAGACTGAGTTGCATGTAGCATATGCATGCGGAGATCGCTAGTAGAAGTTGGAGAGTGGTCACTTCTCAGGGCGGGACTTTCTGGGGGCCTCGATGCTCCAAGCTTTTTCCAAAACTTTTCCAAACCAGGTCACCTTCGTGGACGACTGGTCAAGACGTCGTCTTCCTGAGTGAAAGGTCCCGGGATCGATTCTCAACCGGAACAACACATTTTCTTCATTTTTCTTTCAAAATATATTTTATATATTCATATTTATTATATAATAATTCCTAAGATGTATATAGGTAACTGATTGCTACTGAAAGCTAGGATGTATCTGCATGCACACCCAGATCTCATGGGGCACGTTCTCATATACAGTCACTTATAAATGCTTCAATTTGCGAGCCCCATGACTTTCTATTTAATCATGCAAGAACAAAATTATTATTTTTATTTTTAGTACGAATTTTTTAAGAAAAGGATGTCTTTAAAAAGTTTTTTATTACGGCAAATAACCGCAGTCATAACTCTCGCATGATAAATCACTCTGGAAGTTTCAAAGCATTTTTGAATGGGTTTGTACTGCTACGGCAAGTAACCTGTGTGTACCACCGATATTTCAGTATGTGTCGGAATTGTGGGAAACAGCTAATTTTAAAATAATCGCTGCGTCTCTATCATGAATAGTCTGTCGAGTAGTAAAGGCGAACTATAAACATTACATCGAATGAAATGTTCTGTGCGTCTGGCGAAAGATACACTTAATTCTGGCCGAACGCCTGGGTGAATAAAACTCTGTTTGTTCTGAACACGAATCATAGGAGGAAATGAGAGTTCTAATTAAAGTACTTCAACATCAAGAACATCACCAACTACTTTTTCATCTTTTCAGTTGATTTTTCATCTCATCTTTTTCAAAACAGTCAGTCTGTCATGTTATTGTGACCGCTACAGCTCAAAGGGCTTATTTACAACGGGTATTCCTCCTACCACAATCACTCCAGTGCAATATGTAAACATATCAATAGGACAGGAATAAAAGACTGGGCTGGTGCTATCATTACGATTAAACACTATGAAATAGAAACTGTCTTCTATAACTAAACTGTAGCCGAACTTGCTTATTACGTAGTGGGTAATATCTCAATAAAGAAACAGTTCCAAGACATTCCAAACACATATGAAGAGTACAGGGAAAGAAAGGGAATATGTGATTTCTCGTAAAGCGTATTTTAAAGTCTAACTCGCCCATTTTCTCCCATTTGATGAAATTCTAAAAACCGATATAACTTGTGCATTATTTGCTCTTTTGAATTAAAACTGTCCTAGCGGCTAGCTGTCATTGTGTAGTAGCTACTTGTTACGAGTGTAAACTCATTTTTAATGGACACCCTTCTTGTCTGTACTCTTCATATAATATATTCCAGTAATATATTATTCATTTAGCTATTTATATATAAAGATCTGATATCCATAATCCTCCAAACATGTTACTCACAATTAAAACAAAATAGACATTTTCTACAAGCGACATAGTTCATTTATATGTTGTTGTTATCTTCTCACAAATACACAATTCTCAAGACTCCATCTATTACAATGGCTACAGATTATATTTATTTTGTTCTTTACCTGGGGTCTAGGGACCCCTTGCGGGTCCGTGGGTGGGTTGTGAAAAGCAAATCGGACTACTTGCAATTATTTTTATATAATATTATTGAGCTCGAAGAGCTCAAATTATGAAATAAATAATATATTTCTTCTTTTTATACTTGTTTGGAAAAAAACCTTCCGTATTCGAAGTACTTCTTTTGGTCTCATACCCGCGACTATCTTCAGATGTGACAACTGTTCGGTTTAAATATGTAAGCATAAAATACTGTAAACGGAAGAGTTATACACAATAATTGGTTAAAGTGTATATTGTTGTGATATAACTTAGAACGCTTGATTTTGCCGTAATTTTCACCTAATCATCAGTTTTCTGCTGAAAGCGGCTGGTTCTTCAAGTGCTAAGCCCTTTCCATTCATCCAATCTGTCGTTTTCCTTTTTATCTCAACATACGGTTTATCTTCTTTAATACTGTAAAGGAATTCGATTTGTCTTCTTCTTCTTCCTCTCAACCATACTTCAATTGAATCCCTCAGTATATATATATATAATCTGCGCAGTCAATGTTCTAACTGGGGATGGCCACATTTTTCGGAAAAACGGAAATAATTTTTCCGGAAAAACGGAAAATTGGAAAATATTTTTTCCGGAAACCAGAACATTGTAAACGGAAGACGGAAAATTTCCGGGAAAACTGAAAATTTCCGGAAAACGGAAAATTTTCGGGAAAACGGAAGACGGAAAAATTCCGGAAAACGGAAGACGGAAAATTTTACGGAAAACAGAAAACTGAAAATTTACGGGAAAAACAAGGGCATAAAATTATCTTATGAGAAACAACCCACACATCTCGCATACATGTAAATCTATAGACCTACAAATAAAAATGAATGGTACGATGTATGTTCGCGCATCACGCTTTAACGCCTGTACCAATCATGTTCTTCTTTGGTACATTGTTAGACCTTTATCTCAGAGGTTTATTGGATTTTACTTTGAACCCTACAAGTACCAATTTCGTCAGTATTGGCAACCTAAATATATTTTTCAGATGGTTTCTGTACCATTGGAAGTATATACACCAAACTTGGCATAAACATAATTCAACACTATAGAAAACATACTGCGGGTCTACCCGTCTTCCAAACTCCGAAGTTTGTCAGTGTTACCAAACACTTTAAAATACATTTTTACTGCATAATTGTGAATTTGAATTTCAACTAAACTTGGTACACATATGACTTACAATCTGGAAAGAAATACTGGGGAAGGTAAGACATCCCTAGCTTCCCTAGGAGTATTAGATTTAAAAATAATCGAAAAGATCGATATTAGTGTTGAATCCATAGTTTTCGGGTCGCTGAGATGGATAGTGACAGTATCCACCCCTGGGGCGGGTGAGGAGGGGGTCACATTTTAAAAGTAATCGAAAATGACCGATATTAATGTCGAATCAATATCGGTCGCTAAGATGAATAGTGGCACTTTCGATATCGTTTAAGAAAAAGAAGAAGTGAGAACACCCCTTTAAGTAGAAATTATTATAAAAAAAGAGGCACAGCTACTGGAACAATCCGTACATGTGTCCTGCCCTGAGTTACCTATGCTAAATACCAACCTGGAAATACTTATGGGTAATTGCCTCTGCAATTCAAAACAAATAAAAAAGCGAAAGAGAAAAGTGTAATTGAAATAAAAATCGGCTGTTTTAAGAGCCAAAACAATGTATTAAAGGCCAAATGAACCGGAAACTTACAATGAAGCCCGGTGATGGAAGCAATGATTAACAAACTAGAACAAGAAAACCGGAAAATTCCAAATATCATAGTACCCTCCCTCTCAGTGGGAGACCAACCAAAAAATGATGAAAATGAAAGAGATGAAACCAACAGAATATGCTGCAAGTCAAGCAGCCAGGAGCCTGGTCAGTACATGGCTGGGTGACCACTAAACCAAATGTCTCTATATGAAAGGAACTTAGAATACTAAAATAATAAGCCTGAGCCGAAGCTGCCTAAGGGCCTTAAATAAAATCCAAATGCTCACAAAAATAATAACCACAGCCACAACCACCAGACGGCTTAAACGGTATTCCACACAAACCGGAATACCGAATAGAAAAATGAATAGTAACTAATGAAAAAATAAAACCTCAGACTCTGAGAAGAGTGGATACAATCATATGGGTCCGTGACCAAACACATGTGCACATAGCTGCACAAGACAAAATGGAAAAGTTAACCGAGAATACCCGCAAACCGCTGGACCAAAACCAGAATCACAAAACGTTAGTACACTTACACAACTACAAAAATGAAGATGGGAAAACTCCTTTATTACATATACAAAGTAAGAGAGAATCCAACAGGTTGGTGTGAACAGGAAGAATCGGGCTCCGGGTCTCGAATTACAGTGAAACAAACTGGACTGAATGTTCTATATCCTGACATTCGAAAATCTAATGATTGCCACACAGCAACATGGAAAATAATAAGCAGAAGAGATATATAGTAGAACAAGTGAATTTAATTGTACATATGTGTCATACGTGTACAAATTGCCATATGTACACATGTCCAACCCGAAACCACAAAAACTGGGGGAAACTCCTCATCGCGCTAAGAGTAAGAGAAAGGAAGTGTGAAAGGAAGGGCCGGGCTCTGGGTTCTACCTTATCATGAAATAAATAGGATGTGAATAATAAATAAAGGGTTTGCAATATGTTATCTCATTGCACACGACTAGCAAGTTAAGAATTTTTTTAACTCATTCTTCTTCTTCTTTCTCTCCGTCTTTTAACACTTATATTACTTTTTTATAAATTATTAGTTGTGCTTAAGTAGTGTGAGATTGCTTTCTACGAATAGTTCACGTAAAGAAAGAAAAGGTTAAATTACCTTATGCATATTTCTACATTTGAAATTACCATATTAGAAAGGTTTGTTAAAATAATGAGCACAAAGATTCTAATTTATTAACTATTTTATGTGCACTCCAATATTGACATTAAATGTATCATAGCAGTACAATTCAACGTACGGTATATGTAGAAAGTGGAACCATGTGACCAATTTTTCACATTCGCTGCATTTTGAAATTATTTGTAGATGTTTAGTATTGTAAAACTGCTTTGCAATAAGCACTTTCAGTAAAGGAAGCAAGGACTGTGCATCTTACTTTAGCATTCACCTTATCTGGAGTTGCATTTACTGTTATAAAGGTGTCATAAATAATGAATTCAAAGACCCAATAAAAGACGTTTTATCTAAATCATAAACTTTCACACAAAGCTACGCCTACAAAGTACATTAGAATAGGTAATGTTGCTTGGGCTTCCTCTTGAAACCCGAGTTTCCAGACTCCACCCACTCGGCCACGGAAGACGGATTAGCAAAAAGAGAAACCAGATCCCAAGATCTCACCAAAATAACCTCTCTTCTACAACTGCTTAATACGCGACCTATTGGCGGAGTGAGAGAAGTGCTAGAGAACTCAGTGATACACTTCAGTTTCGC
>JAGDQP010051193.1:0-14069 GCA_022664845.1 Lepisma saccharinum | reverse complement strand
ACAATCTAAAATACAAATGACGCCTCCATATGTTACTTTAAACCTAATTCTGTTGTCCCATTCTCTCTAACCTTATTCGCTTCTGTTGTATACATATCATGAAGGAGGGGGTTAAACCGTTTGCACAGGATCTACCTCTTTCATAATACTATTGTTCTCCGTAGACACAAACTTAGTTTATCATATCTATGTCCAGTGCTGTTTTCTTCATTCGAAATATAGGTTATTTATCCATATGGTGAAGGCTAAGCTACATGTCAAGGATCTGCCTCTTTCCGATTAAGTCGACAAAGTACATTTGTTAGTATTTCATTTCGTATTATCATATGTAATTTATCCAAGGAACAAATATGTGATTTTCCTTTAAATAGCTTTTTTTTTCAAAAGCTTTTTTGAACTCCCTCCCTTCTAGTCTGTCTCCTCATGCAACTTCATTCGTATGCAGTGTTTGTCCAAATCCCATCAATCCTTCTTGAGTCCAATAAAATAAAAATAAAAGAAGGTATCATTGTTGTATGTGTATGCGTGTAACGATAAATCATTAGTTTGCGTTCATTGTCTTCAGCCTATTTGTTTGAGCCATAGGGCGTCTCCTTGGAACTGAGTTCATGAATATTAAAATCCTTACGTATACGAGCAAATACTACATGAACTTCCATCTGGTGGGGAGAAAAAGAACTACAAAAAAAGAAAGAATAAAAAGGAACATTAAGATGCAAAGAATTGTAAATTGATTATATAGTAAACTGTTGTTTCTTGTTTTCGTTTTGTTTTCTTTTTCTTTCTATCTTTTTTTGTTTCTCTGCGTGTAGGTTTGTGAAATGACTAAGGATGATAACAGACTAAATTGCTGTTGCGATTGTTGTGTGATGGCTATATTTTTGATCATTTATTAAGAATAATGTGTGGCAAACTTGTGTGCATTGCTTCGCGCAGTAAGAAGGACTACTGTTCGATATCCACGTTTATCACGGAAAATGAGTATTTTCACAAAATATAAGCAAATACAACTTAAATTTCCCGTATATACATATTACATTATATGATTTGATTTACAACGAATGTTCCTGGTCTAATTTAACGTAATGGTATGCTATTTAACAATAAATATGGTAATACATTACTCTCATTAGTGTACAAAGCTGTTCACTGACATATCTTGCACTAAGGAATTGACACAACTGTATAGTAATTTTATTAACTGGATTGTAACTGCTTATTAGCTATTAGTGCTGTGTTATTCATTGAACACAGACAATAGGGTTGGAGGAACAGTAATTAAAAGTGTTTAATTAAGACTTGCAGTAAGATATAGTGCTTTCTGGGGACTATTCATTACATATAGGATGTAATTATGTCATTTTTATAGCAAAAAATATGTGGTTAGTTTAAAAGCACTAAATAATTGTCCATTATATCCCCTAGCATATAGCAAAACAAGGGATGTGTACTGTATATAGCTTACATTCAAAAGGTTAATCATCCATGTGAAGGAGTATCCTGAAAAGGTAGGCAATTTGCAAGGTTTCTATGGCTTTAGGGTCTCTAACACTACTGGGCTCCTATTTTTGAGTAAGTGCTGGGATCAACCCACCACTTTTGGGTGGGTCCACCCACCCCAAGTATAGGGGTAAGTTGAAGGTACCACCTCGGAATTTGCCTGCCGTGACAGGAACAACCTCAGTCAGGATGGTCAGTTGCTGGGCTTGAACCTACGCCCCCACTAATGCTAAGTCAACGCTATACTGTGTTTCGCTCGGTTGTGTTTCTGTATCTAATACTATGCACACAATACATCAGTCGACAATTATGGGGTAATATTTAGTCAATTACAAAGGGACGACTAGGATTGGATGTACTTGTTAGAATCGATATTTGAATGGAAATTCGACTTAACGCGCAAACTGAAGTACCTGTAGTTCTTTTCTCTACAATATCTAGTCTAAAAACCTGTCTGAATGGTCGGTTGCTGGGATCGAACCTACGACCTCCCGAATACTACGCCAACGCTCTACCACCCTTTTTCTTTTTTTGAAACAATTTATTTCAATTATTTACTCTACATTTTTTTTACATTTGTTACAGGCATTATGTCCTTCTAGAGTACCTCGTACATACTCCCTCTGCTACTATTGTTGTATTTTACATGCGGGTAGTCCGCTTGTCAGTTACCTTTTACACATTACAGTTAGTATATATGGAGCTGTTTTTATTTTACTATCCTGTCCACCGCTTAGTATATATATCTCCCTTGTGTTTTTTAATCAATTCTTTGTATGTCGTTTTCTTTTACACATGTCTTCTTTCTTTCACTGAACGTCGCTCTCGACCGCCGTGAATCTGCTTCTTCATGTGTAGTTAATTTCTTCTCAAGCTTGCTGGTTTGATGTTTCAATTTGTTATAACCAGATTTACACTCATCTCTATATTCTTCCAGTCTAGCATTGATGTTGGATTCAAATTAATTCAGCCGCTGTTCCTGATAGCGTAGCTTTTTCTTCAACCCATTGCACTTCTCGTCCTCTCTTAGGTTACTGAATTTCTGGTCCAGGTCCTGCTTTTAGTCGCTGAAGGCCTGCTTTAGGTCCTCATTTTTTTAATCATGGTCATCAAATCTCTTGTCAAAGTTCTTGGACATTTGCTGCATCAACTGGAACCAGGGAGGGTTGTCAGCCTCTTCCTTTCCTTGTGTTTTCTCTCCCTGTTTAGTCTGTTCTGCTGTCTCTACTTTCTTCCTGTCTACTTCCTCCTTTTATCCTACTGCTTCTCTGGTAGGTGCTATCTCGCCGGTTGCCTGAAGCCCAGGTACTTGTTCGGGACTCGTATCGCTTTCTCGGTCATTCTCCATTTTTCGGTATCCGTCTTACCTTGTATACTTTAATAAACTTCTCACAAGTAACACGATTTCAAGTGGACACTCAGATCTAGAAGGAATATGGGTATTAAAAATCAGCATAAGAAACTAAGTTTATGTCTCATATCTCACAATCTTACATTTACGGCAAAACAGACTTCAGAAACGCATTTATCGTAAATTCTAGCCCAGAATGACATATTACACGACCTCCTTTCCATTTACGAAAATCAATCGAGATTCAATATGGCGGACTTCAAGATGGTGGCCACGGTGAATATACTCTCCACAAGGAAGCGCCTTCCACCCAGTACCCATTACTATGTATTTCTTTTCTATTTGTTTCAGCAATTTAAAAGTATAATGGTACTTTAACACTTTTATATCACTCTCCACATAGAGGAATCTGCCTATTGTATCAACAATTTCTTTTCAACCACTGGCCAATGGCACCTAATATTTCACACAGAAACTCAGTTATTTATGTTGATTTTAAATATGTATATCTCTTCTAGATTTGAGTGTCCACTTGAAATAGTGTTACTTGTCAGAATTGGTACTGTAATTATATATTACTTCTCGAATAGGTCGAATATCTACTCAGATATCGAGTCCCACGCTGGGCGCCAATAAAATATGATACGTTCTATCCCGAACAATCCTTGAAAATAATACACTTTTATATGATTCACTTATTTGTTTCTGACTCTCCGGTTATGGGCATAGAATTTTGGATTAAACTTGAAAGGCAAGATGAGATTAGTATGGACTGACCTACGCATGGAACACATATATTTTCTACAGTGTCTGTGGAGATGTGGTCCGCCTCCTACCGTAGGAGACCGAGGGATGTATGTAAACGACAATGTAAGAAAGGATGAAACAGATCAACACAATAAAACAAACAATTAAAAGGGCCTCATTAGCACCTTTTATTAGGAGATCCGTCCTCTTCTAGAGTACCAACAGAACTGACTTTAGACACAGCTTGCGTTGTTTATATAGGTTCATGACACAGACATTAGAACAAAATTGGACTGTCACCCATAGAAGTTTTACATATTTAGTAAATTAATTTCTACACAATTCGAAAGTCTTTGGTAATACTTCTCATTATATTTAATGTCTTTGGTGGCTATAGTATATGTCAAAATTATTTATACAAAATAATATTCAGTAAATTAATTAAGGTATCTTAAAGATGTATACATGTCGCAAGTTTCTTCTGATAATTTCACAAATGCATTTAATATTACAAATTTCAAAAAGTGATTTTATATAAATGATTGAGGGGTATCATACAAGAATATTTGCATCTCGTACGATGCAAGGTGACGTTACAACATAATAAAATAATATTGTGAAAAAATTCAAGAAAATTCTTCAACTAGAATTTTATTAAAATAAACATTGCTCTAAATGGTAATTCTCAAAGAAAGCGTAAATAGGGCAAAGTATTACCTTGAAGAAAATTCTGCGTAAATAAGTTTCATTATAGACAAGTGTCTAAATTCGCGTGAATACGGAAACCATCATAGCATTTCCGAAAAAATAACGAAATAAAATATAAATACAAGATACAAATGGAGTTTTCTCTCTACTGAATCCGGTGGCATCAACATTCAAGAAAACATTCTGGTGAGAACTCTTCTTGTCATTCATGACTTAGTCACCAAAACTGAAAAGGGTTCTCTACTTATACTTTGGGAAACCTAGACTGGTGTCCGAGTTAAAGCAACTGAAGAAAATGCAAGTTTCTCTGTTAACTTTTTTGTGCTTTAGGGTCTTACTGGCAGCAATGTTCTTTATAGCAAATTGTAATTAGCTATGCGCAAATTGTATTAGTGAAAAACACAAAAACATCAATCGGTGCATCTAAATGTAAAATGCGGCATAAGTTTATCACTGCAGCAGCTTGGTAAAACTAAACTTTGTATTTCATTTCACAAATACTAAAACTTCTCGCAAATTATCTAAGCTGATTTGCAAGGATTCCGACAAACTAAAAGTTGAATATCCCTCATTATAAACTGGTGATCCAAGTAAATATATGAATATATATGAATCAATCATGGAGCATATAAAGCATCTCAAAACTTTGTAACACAGAAATCCAAAATTATTTATTGTAGCAGTACGTTTTTCCAGAATCTCTTGGGGACGTGACAACGAAGAAATTCAGAAAACATAGATGATTGACTATAAGATTTTCAAACCTGTTGATGTCCGAAGTAGAACAGTTTTGCGTATCTCCTAATCCGAATAGTCACTTTCTTTAAAGACGAAGAATGAAAAGACAATTAAAAGATCATCCTTGTATTTGAATAAATTAAAAAATTTTAGTGATTGGTATGTTCAATATTAAGATAGAAAACTTAAAGATTTTAGTGTGATATGATGCTATTTAATGTCTATATTAAATGCAGACATACTTTGTATTCCTTTTTCTAAGATTTCTCATAAAACTTGTCCACTTGAAAAACTATTTAATGGTCCCGACAAACGAGGATATAGGAGGACTTTGAACTCAAAGTTTGTAACAACCCTATAACAGTAAATTGATAATAAATAACCTTGCAATTCTTTACGTTTCATTGCCATTATATTGAACTATTATAATTAATGAAAATAATGTGTGTCTATTGATATGAATTCGATTTGTGTATGATTAAAAAGCAGTAGATATAGTAAAAAATCGAGTTACTGACAAGTTCCTTAAACTTCCCTATACCCTCTAATAAGTTAATTGTGGAAATATCCCTGCTGGCCATTTATTTTTTTATTGACATGAGTATAATAGTTCTACTATATACCATTGAATTATACAGTAATATTGTGTTGTCGTTCCTTCACAGCGCTCCAATAACAACACAATGTGAAAATAATTTTCCTAAATTAAATTTTGAACCAGGTACCCGGATCTGAATCAAGAAACCAGGTTCCGGGATACGAGTACCCGGTTCCAAGAACCAGATCCGAGTTCTCAGTTTCTATTTTCAAGATACGAATCCGGGTCCTGGTTCCAATATTACGTGCTTGAATACGATCCATGTGTTCATCCATATTATATACAGTTCATAATAAAATCTTAATGTGGACCTAGGGTTTTCCCCTCAGTCACACCAGACAAATATCTGGTTAATACCTTGAACTTCAGCTCTCACCAATTTCTTACTGCATCATTTCCCAGTTTGAGCCATAGATACCTAACGCTAAAGGCTATAAATAATTTGAATTACTAATGTGGACCGTTAATGTCCTTTCCTCCCCAGGCATATAACGAAAATATTTTATATCTATGATCCCATTACCATCCCAAATTACAATTTTCATGGCAGCTGTAGGTAGATATGACAAACATATAAGTTCTTTTTTTTTTAGAAAAAGCTTCGAGTTATCCGATTTTGAGAAAATAAAATTTTATTATTTTGGGGATCCAAAATTTTGTACAACCCTGTCAAGTGGGTCATATCAAATGAAAGCTTATTACAATAACTTTAAATTGAGCCCTTTCCGAATTCTCTAGCACTAACCATTGCAGATCAAGAATAAATTTTGTAAAGGAAAATGTGACTTTGTTTGTGATTTTTCAACTTTCATAGAACGGAAACCAGTGAGTCAAAAAATCTGAACATTAAAAAAAAATATTTTCAACGGTTACCAGCAATAAACAAAAAATCATAGAAATCTGAGAGAGTGAGGCAGACAAGGTGTGTTGAATTGACATGGAATGACCCGTTGCTCACAGTTAGAAGTCGAGCGTTTTACCGACTTGGCTAAATCATCAAACGAAAAAAGCACATAAAAATTACTTTTTATATGTAGAACCTGTCTATTTTATGTTTCTATGGTAAAACGTTTGTTGCTGTTCTTTTCCTCGACCTGTAATTTTAGGTCTTGGATTCGATCTTGTTGGTGATGCAGTGTTTCGGAATTCGCTTTACATTGTAGGTCTCGACTTAGGTCCACATCAATCGATATGAATTAACGGCAAACCATTTCCAGTTCAACCTGCTCATGAATTTTAGTTTTATGTCCTTGGCTACATTAGTCTTCATTATATGTGCTTTTCGTCATTGAACATGATTTTCCTTGCTTAAAAATACATCATAACATACACCATATTTCTCAGTGTTGAGTTTCTGTAGCATCTATAGTTAATTTAGCAGATTTAAAATGTTTCTGTACTTCATTTATCTGTTGATTTAGAAGTGTTCACATAACAAACAATACAAGAATCAATATGTTGGAAAATATACGAAAAGCTCATTGCGAAGTCTGACCAGCTTCTTCGTACATGTTTTCAATTTATTTGTGTAAAATCTGAGAAATATATTATTAAGGGTATCTTCTACGTGTCTTGAAAAAACTTTAACTTTAAACTTTATTTTTATATGGGACAGTCTAGTACCTTTGGACTTCGGGCCGTCACGATTCGCCATTAGCTGTTAAGTGTTAAAATCCACACCCATGCCCTTGCCGGTACTCGAACCCGGGACCTTCGAGCCGATGGCCTACCGCCACAGACCGCTCGGCCGGCCCTCTACGTGTTTTGAAAGTCCTACCTTCCCGATGTTAAACAATTACTTCATACGGGGTAGCACCACAACTCCTAAAATCCAGAAGTCCTAAATTTCAGAAGTCCTAAAAGGCAAGAAGCTAATTCTCTGGATTTAGAAGAAGTTCTAAACTTCAGAAGTCCTAAATTGCACAAGTCCTAAATTGCAAAAGTCCTAACTTGCACAAGTCCTAAAGTTTAGGACTTCTGAAAGTTTCTTTTTAGAACATCTGCAATTTAGGACTTCTGTAATTTAGGACTTATGGACGTTACTCCTTCATACATAACTCGGCTAGTTTTATACGTAGAGAAATGCAGCTTGTGCCTGGTCATAGAGAAACCATTTGAGCATGCAATGTATCTATTTGCGTTTTTTTAAAAATAGTCATTTATGACTTAAATGATTAAACATCTGTTAACTATTTTTCTCCTCAAGTAGGAGTAAAAGGAGGGGAGAGATTAGGAGCAATAGGGGCAGGAAATATGAAGACATCGATGTCGAACTACAAAAGGAGGAGAAGAAAAACGGGGAAGGCGACATTTGACAACCTTGAATCATTGAGGAAAAAGGATGGATATAAAGACAGTATTGTAAAGGGATTGTCAATAACGTATTTTGACCATTTCTACACATTTTTAAAACCGGCCCGAGCACAAATAAATACTCCCCTCCCTTCTTCCTGTCTTCTCTCCCTTCCAATCTCCTACCGGGAATGAAGGAGGACAGTCTTGTAGTTTTCGAAGCGGTAGAGAAAGGGAAGGGGAAGAAGATAGGAGGGTGCGAGGGAGGTAGTATTTATCCTATGTTTTGCTTACGGCTTTCCACGCACTTTGCAGTTGTGCTTTTGTTGTGCAAAAATCTCTTAATTTCTTGCTCGAAAAACTCATGTTTATTTTCAGCCTCACCCAACACACTCTGCTGTACCCCACTGGAGGTCTGAAATAAACACACACAATCATTATTATTGTTGGTAATTATAAATATATGATTCTACCCCACACATTTCATACATAGAATAACGAAAGAAATTATTCATATATAGGCTATTGCAAAATAAACAACCAACACAATTCCTTCACGAGATTTCAGACATGAAAATAAGAAAAACAAAGAGACCATAGTCCGTATAAATATGTTTCCTTTCGGTACTTCCCTAACTTTTACAAAATTCCGAATACGCCATCATGAATAAGTATGTGAGGCAGCATGTGATACCGGTCCATGTCATATATACAGGATAGTAACGTTATTCACCGACAAACTTCGAGAGTTGATTATTGAAGAAAGTTTGAATTCGACCTCATTTCGGAGGTAGAGGCATATATAGTTAGCACGGTAACGTCAGAAATGATATAATGTTGCCACAAATAATGATACAAGGCTTGTCGGCTTCCGAAGTTTATCGCGACCACCCTGTATAGAGAATAACTTTGTTTTCAGGAATGGAGGAAAATGTCAACAATTCTTGTTTTTATGTAAAAATTCCAGTCTTGTCCTATGCCCAGGCGGTGGCGTCGCAGACTTCGGAGCGGCATTGGGGAGGGAAGAGAGTTCGATTCCCTGTGCCGACTATCATCACTGAGGTTTTTCCAGGCACACCAGACAAATGCCGGAATGGTACTTTCAAATTAGGCCCTGGCTGACATTTTCCCGCATCCTTTCCCCCGCCCTGAGGCCTAATGATCATTAAATAAATTCAAATAAATCCAATTAAAATTCAATAAATAGACATCAAAATTAGAGCAAAATGAAATATTTATTATATTGTAACACCATGTATATATTTATATACGCTGACAATATCGATTTTTTCACAAAACAGACTTTCCTTTTGTTTTAGCGTCCTTATCCATCTGCTTCTTTCTTATTGCTTTCATAATACGTTGTTGTTCTCTCATTGGCTTATTCTGACAACCGGATCGCGGGTCTACTAGTTCAGGTAAAATGCATTCACGATGAAAGGAAAACAGTTTATCCCGAATCTTGATCATGAAAGTTTTGTCTTTTCTTATCTTCAAGACAATCATTTCTTTCTGGATATACACAACTAAGTCACACCGTTCCACTTTCACGCAATGTAACTGTGTCTGTATTTGGTAGTAAAACAGGTGGTTTTTTTTGTTTTGTTTTTTTCAAATTGTTATTTCTTCTTTCTGTATTTTCTCGTTAATCTTCTTGTATAATGGGAACTTTCGCACAATGTCGCAAGCTTGCGAAATACTGTCAGAATTACTAGCTGAATAAGGACACTTGACTTCAATAATATACCGGTCACTATTTTCTTCATTCTGCACAATGCCGTCTGGGGACCCTGCCAGAAACGGATGGTCTGTATCAATGAAGAGTCCGCAACGTTGTATTTTCACACCGAATTCTTCTTCATATTTTCGCCGCACCGTGTCTTCTTGAACATTTCCCCAGTCAGTTGCTGGAGTTTTTAATTCAGCAGGATACACAATGACTTTTACGAGAGGTGCAGAAAGCGTTGTTTCTTTACGCGAAACAATGATTTTTACAAAAGACGCAGTTACTCGCTTTCTTCTTTCTTTCCTCCAACGGACACACTTTGCCTGCTCACGGCTCTCCTCTTCTATTTTTCTCGCTTCCTCTTGTTTTTTGTAGATGCTCATCGTTCATGCCACAGTCTCTGTAGTCTAGATCAGGTCCATTGATTTCTTTTTGTGCTGTCCGTTCTTTTCTTCAGAGAACTGTAAACTACGACTGACATTACGTTGTAGTTTTTTCTTTTCGTTTTCTTTCCTTTCCCGTTCCAACAGTACCTTTCTTTTCTTCACCATTCTTTCCATTGGTGAATATTTTTTTTCGATTTATCACATTCAGATACCACTGCTGCCCAGGATCAGTGTGTGCGAGCACAGCAACCTTTACTCTTCTTGTATAGCTTTGCCCTTTTGTATAATTGACTCTTTTTCCATTCGTTATTTTACACATGTGGCTCATGAAGTTTTCTGTTGCGTTGCTGGTTCTATTCATAACCAAAGAATCACTGAGTGTGCACAACGATAGAGCCGACATATCAACGTGCTCCATCATTCTCGTTGATTGTAGCAGGCTTATAACATTCTCACGTAATACATCAGGATCGCTGCGGCAATCATCTTCTATTCTACACTTCGAGTGGTCTCCAAAATAATGCAGGTAGAAGTGGCGTATTTCAATTTGACACTTAGAGCTGAAAGAGATATTTAAAATCAGTTTAGAAAGCTGAGTTTGTGTAAAATATTAGGTGCTATTGGCCAGTGGTTAATGAGAAATTGGCGGGGAAAGTTGTGAATAGCATTGCTTTTCGTACACTATTTATGAATATCTGGCGCTAGTTTACACTCACTCCATGCTGCGCACTAGGGTGACAGACAGTCAAATGACACTGATAGCTGAGCGTCGCTATACCCATAATCAGCAGAGACCCACACTGGTACAAGTGTAGAATTGGGTAGAGTCCGTAGAATGGCACAAAAATACTAATAAGCAAACATTCTGAAGGGACAGAAAAAGTTATGATTTTTTTTTTCTCCTGCGAGAATGTTAAAATATGTACGCATGCAAATTATGGCAACCCGAGCGCAATTAGTTTGGGAGATATTGATGATACAATAGTCAGATTCTTGTCTGTGTAGAGTGATATAAAAGTCTTTAAATACCATTATACTTTTAAATTACTAAAAAATTGGAAATAAATACATAGTAATGGGTACTGGGTATTTTACGGAAATAAAAACTAAACGCATATAGATTGTTTCTGATTATAGTGCCCTATCCATATGGATTTGTAGGCATTTAGGTTTCATTTCCTTCGTTATTTCAAGGCGATATAGGTATTTCCAGGCTATTGCATCTAGTGTTGCCGACGAGACGACATTTAAGCTATCTCGTCTCGAAAAGATGTATACTTTGCATTACGAGAGCTCTGCCTCGTGTCGTCTCGTCACATACCCTTATCTTTCACAAATCACAATATTACATTTACGGCAAAACTGACTTCAGAACTTTATTTCCCGTAAACTTCTAGACCAGAATGGTATATTATACGACCCCATTCCCATCTAAGAAAATCAATCGGGATTCAATGTGGCAGATTTCAAGATGGCGGCCATGGAGAATATACCCTCCACAAGGTAGCGCCGTACTATGTATTTGCTTTCCTTTTTCTTTAACAATTTGCTCCAATGGTATTTCAACACTTTTATATCACTCTACACAAATGAGAATCTGACTATTGTATCATCAATATATTCCAAACCAATTGCGCTCGGGTTGCCAAAATTTGCATGTGTACATATTTTAACATTCTCGCAGGAGAAAAAAATCATAACTTTTTCTGTCCCGTCATAATGTTTGCTTGTTAGTATTTTTGTGCCATTCTACGTATTCTACCCAATTCAACAATGTACCAGTGTGTGTCTCTGCTGATTATGGGTATAGCGATGTGCAACTATCAGTGTCATTTGACTGTCTGTCACCCTAGTGCGCGGCATTGAGTGTAAACTAGCGCAGATATTCATAAATAGTGTACGAAAAGCAATGCTATTCACAACTTTTTCCGCCACTTTCTCTTCAACCATTGGTCAATGGCACCTAATATTTTACATAGTTTCTTATGCTGATTTTAAATATGTATATCTCTTCTAGATCTGAGTGTTCACTTGAAAAAGTGTTACTTGTAAGTTTTACTATTCGACACCCCGCAGGGGTGGAGTGAGGGGGTGAAAAACCTCTGGACTACGCAACAACGGATGGAAAATAAGCTAATATTAATATAAGCGGAAGGCACTTATAGCACTCACAATGAGAAAGAAGAAAAGTCATCCGAAGAATTCAGTGTGTAAGAAAAAGATTTCGATATACAAAACCCATGAAACTCTTCAACTTTAATTTTTTGACAAATAAATATTGTATGTTCATTAATTGGTTTGTATCCCGATAAATCCGAATTTGCACTTGTAATTAAAATCCAGTTTTGCAGAGTTACACTTGCCAGACATCCGGTTTTGAGAAGAAGTTCCGGCGGACCGGGCGGATTCGTCTTTTGTCCCGGTGAGATGAAAAGTAATGGCGTGTACGTCTATAATTATCATTGCTAATTTACGTATTTATTTATTTACGTTTTGTAGTCGCCTTGGCTCAGGCGGTAGCGCGTCTGACTACGAATCGGACGGCCCAGGTTCAAATCCCGGCCAGGACACTGGAGGCTTTTCTCGCAGTGTTCCCATGCCTGGCGCTCTGAGGTGTACTCATCTTCCTGTCAAATTGAGTACCAGTGTGTCCTTGGTATTCTTGGGAAGGTAAATGAGGCCGAGCGTGGGACTGACCATCCCACCCCACTTCGTACCGTAGGTCAAGAAAATTTGTAGCGTTCACGGCGCGTGCGTATCGCACAGGGGATAGCTTTACCTTTTTTAATTTATTTATGTTTTGAATTACACACTAGCAAGGTTAGAGTCTCTCTTACACCTAACTAGAACCAATAGCTAATTACACTAAAATAAATCTTCAGCGTAACAAATGAACACTTCGAGATTGCATAAAAAAGGAACAATATATAAGATGTACAACTTAGTATAAGGAAGTATTTACTCCCCACCCCCAACACACACCTATACGTATTGTGTGAAGTGATGTGACACTCGTGTCAGATATTCCGGTTTTGAGCTTGAAAAACCAGGAAGTCTAACATAATAGAACTAAACAATATTTTCCTTTTCCTTCTTCACTGACTCTCTTGTGTACCCGAAAACACAAATGTTCTTATCTCATTCCATCTTTCTCAACGATACAAGGATGTCAAACGCCCTTCAGCCTTTCCTGCTCCTCCGTTGTTCTTTTCAACTGGACTTTGGAGTCTTCCTCATATTTTCTCTCCCATCCCCTCCTAACTTGCCTCCACCCCTCCTGAAAAGAAAAATCGTTAACAGAGATTTAATTATTTAAGTAATAAATTTCTATTTTTGAAAAACGCAAATAGATACATTGCATTACGACCAGGTACAAGCTGCATCTCTCTACGTTGATTTTTTAACGGCCTTTAGGCAACTATGGCTCAGGCCAAACGGATGATGATGAGATGAATTGGTGGAATGAGGAAAGTGGGAGGAAACGGGAGCACCCCAAGAAAACCCACGCACGGGGTGTTTGTCCACCCAAAGCCCACATGGCATGAGCAGGGATCGATCCGACGACTCCTAGCACCAGAGATGAGCGCTCTACCAATTGAGCCACTGTGGTCCCACATCTCTCTTCGTGTAAAACTAGCCAATTGATGTATGAAGCACTTTTTTAACATAGGGGAGATAGGACTTTCAAGACACGTAGACGTTAACCTTAAATGTGGATGAAATCTGTGATTAAAAGAGTAATGCCTGTGGTAAAAGTTTGCACGATTTTTTTTTAGAAAAGAGATCTATCTCAAGTAAATGATGCGCAACTATGCGCAACATAGTTGGCCTTTGCTTACCTTTGTCCTTTGTAATTTGCCTCGTTGCTCCCATGCTTTAGTACAGACACACATGAATCGCAGTAAGGTTACGCTTCGTTAGATGCTAAACGTTTACCCAATGTGCTACCAACGAGCGTGATTCACACATCAATGGGATGAAAATTACAAGAAACGAAGTATAGAAATATCGTTTGCCTTCCCC
>JAGDQP010051192.1:0-14069 GCA_022664845.1 Lepisma saccharinum | reverse complement strand
ATATATATATATATATATATATATATATATATATATATATCATATTCAGCCGTTTTCTATCCGCTGCTGGATGAAGGCCTCCCCCTTTCTTTCCAACGTGTGTGTGAATGTTGAAGCCTTTAGGAGTCTATTTAATACAAACCGAAACGAAACCGCGTATTATAAACAAGAAAATTACTTTTGTGAGTTGCCGCCTAGAAGACATAATAAAAGGGGGTTGCAGTTGTAGGATGGAAAATGTTGAAAAATGCTGGTTGAGAGCATAAAGAAAGATCGTAGAATATAGAAATTATTGATCTATTTGTGAACTCTAGGTCGTTGGGGATAACGAAATGTATTACGATTACTTTCTATAAAAAACATTATCTCTTCACCATCTTTTATGGTACAATTTCCTTCAGTATCCGTGCGAAACGAATTCATTAAAATGTCCTTATTCCTCCGAAACGAGAATAAACAGCAAGAAAAGCAAACAAAACAAAAACCTTAAAATAACGAGATAGAAATCTTTTTTGTGTAGAAAAAGAAATGAAGAGTCATTCTTGGCAGTTGTAGTCCTCTGCTTGAGACTAAAATTACATGTTTTCCGCCGTGTCAAAAGTAGTTCCTAAACCATTTTTCACGCTGTTATCCAGTGAATGCAGGCCATTGCCATGAGTTTTCTCCTTCGCACGTTGATTTCTGGAATATCATTGAGATTGTTTGCATAACAACCAGCTTGTCTGTCACTAGTCAAAACCGTTTCATTATTGTTTAGCAATTTTCTTTTTTATTATTATTATAGTTTAGCATGATTATAGATGCTTTAACAAACGAACAAGATAAAACAGCTTAAAGAAAGAAGGAAGAAATTACGTCTGCACACTTGTCCCGTTTAAGTTTGCCTCAATTTCGTGATATCTAAGTTATTTTAAGATTTTTTTCACTAGCATTTTTTCTCTCTCGCTAATTTGCATGTGTTAGTTTCAGATTGAATGAATGATATGTAACACGATTCTTGTTAACAGTTTTTATGTTATTTCGTGTTCCACGTGTTGTTTGTTCACAGCTCCAGGGTTATTATGTTTTTAGTTGGACACTTTATAAAGTCGAATCAGACAGTTGAGCCTGATTTGTAATTAGGAGACTTAATGGCTCCTCAAAATTATGAAATATCCCCTCCCCTCCTTTTTGGCTTGGTATTGGCAATGTTGGGTAGTATACTCTTAATTTATACCCAGGGGCAGGTAGATTATGCTCACCTTATGAAGAGATATTCCTGTTATGTTCAATTCGTGTAGAACAAGATAAAATCTCCCAGTTCTCCACTTCTTTCCCTTATTGAATTGAATTTTATTTATGGCCTTTAGGCATCTCAGGCTCAGACCGGGATGTGGGGGGAAAGGATTTGGGAAGGTATCGGCCAGGGCCTATATTGTATGTGCTATCCCGGAATTTGCCTGGTGTGACTGAGGAAAAACTGGTAAAATCTCATTCAGAATGGTTGGCCGCTGGGATCGAACCCAGGTCCTTCCAAATGCTTCGTCAACGCTCTACCACTGAGTTACGGCGGCTCGGTTTCTTTCCCTTATGAATGAGGAAAGAAACTAAGATTCGAAAAAAAACAGAATAATAATTAAAATATAAATATGGGGAATTACAAAATGTCATTCATACTCGACAAGAAGAGATTTTTATTCTTGAAAAAAATCTAATTACAAAATTTGACACATCTAAATTATAGCAAACATGATTTACTGTTTTCATTTTTAATTTATACAAGGCCTTATAGGCAGCTATGGCCTAAGCCCGACACGTGTCAGATTAATCCCCCGGCAAGCACTTTACGGAGCGCGGAAAGAAAGCGACCAGGGCCTCTTGTCTAGGCGTTCGTCTGGTGAAAGTAAGGCAAAACCTGAAAAATCGTAGCATATAAGGCTAGCACCAGAGCAAAATTACAGCCCTGCGCATGCTTATGTAAAACACTATGTTTTGATAAATGTCTTCTACATTTTTCAGGTTTATTTTATGAAACGTGTAAGGACCTAAGTAAAATTTGATGTACTGTGGCTTGGCAAACATTTTATTATGTGGGTAAATGTATAGAGAAAATTACCATATACTTTTTTCTAATTTTTTCTTTCTACTTTTCTAACTTAGAGTGTTTTCTGTATATCTGTTCCTTTTCTTCTCTCTTTTTCCATTACAAATCATTTGTGTATTCATTATTTTGTCAGTGTTTGAAGTAAAAAAGCAAAAAACAAAACAGAAACTGTATGTTCTCGTAAGATTTGCTTAAGCATACCGTTGAAGAAATTGTTTAAAGAAAAACACAGAAGGGTTTGTTTCTCTAAACCTCACACTAGCAAGTATAATAAAGTACACAGTGTGTGTAGGCAGCTAGTCTCAAATTAGAAACATGATAATTAGTATACTGAAGTAATTAATATGCTCCGTATCATACAGTTGACAATATCAGCACTTCTGTGACAAGCCAGGATTTTACTAATTGTTATGGCTGAAACTGCTCCACCGGTGGGGGGGGGGGGGAACACAACTAGCTGCAGGAAGAGTAGGCTGTTCATAACTTGAAGTTAGTTTCTTTCAGGTGTCATTTACTTGTTGATGTTTCTTAATGTAATATCACACTTAGCTGCAGAAATTATGATGATATCAACTGCTTTCATAAAGGATTTCAAGTTATCTGGAAGACTGCTTTCACTCACATACTGGCTAAAATGCTGTAACATTTGTTCTTGAACCCATTCAGATTTTTTACACAAAGGAACATATTCTTACTATCACCAACGCAGATGTCTGCATGCGTTTCCAGGCCATTTTCTTGCATTTAAAACGTCTAAATTTAGAGAATGTTCGTTACACAAGGAAGAAAAATGTTGCGGATGTGTTACAGGAAGAAATGCGGTGACTGAGTTGACCAAAATCATGTAAAAGGTATTTCCATCTATTATGTGAACTCTGCCTCTATCTTGTAGCTCAGCATCATTAAATGTATTATACTGGCCAGCTCCTGTTGATATTCCAAAACATTCGCAGTCTGCAGTGAGTGAAATACTAGATACATCAGATTGTGAACTTAAATGACTGTCATGTCTCTTCTTTGCAACTGAAAAGATACATTTTTCAGTTTACTTAATGCATCTAACTTTAAACTTATGTTCAGAACAACATTTACATCTGTTTAGTAATTCTTTGTACTGGTTCCTTTCTGGAGTCTTTAGCAGAAAACAGAAGCATCTTGATAATGGGATAGGAGAGGTGGGAGGTCAATTCATACAGCCTGAACGGCTCTAACATTGAAGGCAACTCAGCTAATTCCCAGAATCATACTAATGCTGTGAATGTTAATGCCTAAATTAAAAGCGCATTCATCCAATTGATTTCTGAGTTTTAGGTGATGCACTAACAAAGCATAAATTTTATTATTTAAAAAAAAAAATCATATGATTAAACTCGGTCATTTTAGCAACAGCATCATTTACTAACCAGTAACTTTGAGATGGTGATGGTGATTAACACAATGCCACAGTAGATGCTAAGAAAACTCTTGCTGCAACTTAGTAGCCATACCAGAAACCCTACCTAACATGTTGGATATACCATCACAAGCAAATGATATTAAATTTGTACTGAGAAAGAACTGTAAAAATACTCGTTTAAAATAGTTCTTTAACTATCATACATACACTGTGTTGTACTGTTAGGAAGCTCAAGCACATAGAAAAATAAATTATACTTGCACCATCGGCTGAACTGGGACAAAATATAAGTAAGCAAACCGCAAGTGCTGGCCCAAAGCTTTGTATAATGAACTTCATTATTATTATTATTATTAAAAGAATTTGTGATCCCAAATGCTTTTACAGAGGGTACACACCACTAGAACAGGTATGGCATACCGGCGCATACCGTCTTCGACCACTGCACTCTTTGGGTTGCTATTGACCACGAACAGCTATGTTCATCTCTTCACGTTGTTAGAAAACAAGCATACACAAACACGCACTAAACAACAACATCCGATTGACACAAATATACGTAAGATCAAATATTTGAATTGTATTTTATGCTCTGTGAGGGAATTTTTTTTTTTTTTTTTTTTTTTGTAAGCAATAAAAGTATGTCTAAGTGTGGCAAGCGCAGAGGAGAGTAATAGTGTGGCTGTAGCGTTTGGTCTCTTTGTGATGAAAGAAATAACTTTGTTAGCAAGAATTTTATTTATTTAATGGCATTTTTTGGATTTAAAGGAATGAAGAGAACGAAACAGGAATTTTGAACACTTTTTGTAATTCCTGTGAAACACTTTTCCCCCGCTTTGTATTCAATTAAACGTAATCTCCCCTTTGATATTCGAAGAGACTAAAAAGAAGTGAAGCATGCGTAGAATTAAAAAAAGAAAAATGCTTAGATTTGTCCTAAACGTTATCTGTAATTAGAGAGTACTCTTCCATTTCAATTGTTATTAAAAGACTTTGAGACAAATTCTTTTATTTCGTTCATTCATTTGCAAAATGAATCAAGAGATATTTACTACTTGTAATTGAGAAGTACTATCATTATAATGCAAAATTCAACATGGAGACCTGTAAAACTTTATTTACTCTTCGTGCTAGTTTCATCCGTCATTTAGTAACGTTTCAGCAGTTATGTGAGATTATCATCATTCTTCTGGTGCCCATAGTGGGGAAAAATACTTAGCAAGCTTAGAGCCTTATTTTGACCGGATGGTGGTATTTATCTCTTGTAGGGTTGCTATATTTCAGAAGTTAAAATCCAGGACGCTGATAATTTACGATAATCTTTTCTTTCAAATGTAGGATTACCATATCAGGCGGTTCAACCGTATACCAGTCGTCCCAGTCGATTTTCAGCCCTTCGTTTTCCTCCCACGGTCAAAATTTTAAAAACCACTAAAGTCACCTGACTTTCTCTCTGTTGCATTTCCCACATTGGCCTGTGATATTTTTCATTGTTTCTCCCATTACAATTACCAATTTTATACGTAAATTCCATCTTTGTTGTGAATTCATTCAATAATTTAACTTCCCATTCTACACGCTAGATGGTGGAAATTATTTGTACTTTTCGTAACGAATGTAATGGTGCCGTCTACCGATTTTAGTACAAGAAGAAATTACTGCAGTGCTGTTTGTGGCGCAAATTTCGTGTTATGAATTTTTATTTGAAGTATCCATACATTCATTTAAATCCACCACCACCACAGACACACACACTTTTTAAAAATGAAGTATGGCAACCCTATTCAAAAGTGCAAAATGAAAGAAAGGTTTAAACACTTTAATTAACTTCCTAGATGAGTGTAAATAAATAATAAAAAAAAATATTTATAGTAAAACTTCAAAACAATCAAAGTAACTTCTTCTATCGTTATAAATAAAATCTTACATTATTGAGATGTTCCTTCTCTATTTTCATAATCGTGGGGCCGCGCGTGGGAGCGCTGGTCAAAAGAGCAAGGGAACACAAGGTCGTTGTTGCGTAAAAAGAAGGAAAAGTAATAATAATAATAATAATAATAATAATCTTCACTCAATAATGCAAAGAATACATCTTTTGCACCTCACAAAACTCAATTTTATTGAATTAAAAAAAAAATATCCATTGCTGTGTGTCCGGTTAAACAAAGTATACTTTTTCTTCTTGGTGTGTATCATGATCCGCGCAAAATTACCAAGAAATTCAGTCAGAGGTTCAAATAACTCTGAAGCAAGCTGCAGATGTAAACAAAGAGTAGTAACCGACAACAACCATTAAGCAGGGAACGTTTTGTTCCTGTTCCAATGAAACAGATGTTTCGTTGAATTGTGAACTTCATTAAATCCATGTTCTGTGCATTCAAGTTTTTAAAACTTTTTTGAGGTGCCGTACTCAAAAATTGAAGAGAATGTTATCGTCTGAAAAGAGTGGAAACAACATGTTTTCCCCTTTCTTTCTTCGCTGAAAACCGGGACATTTTGCGTCCTGAGAATTATTTTCGAGACTCCGGCGCTGATCTCAATTCCGGTACTATCACGGATTTTTCGGGACGAATACTGTCCCCCTAATATATCGACATCAATGTGGTTTGCAACTTAACCAAAACTGTAATTCCTACCCTTAGAAGCCAAGAAGCTCATAATTCAAACACGATATATAGCTTCATATCCAGCGTGTACTTTTTATTTTATCTTGGGGGAGGGCCAAGAAAATATGTAGGGCGATTTTTAGCTTGTCGCTTCGTTCTTAATGTACGATGGTCCTGAATGCGTTGGAGCACAGCCTTCATGAACCATAATTTCGTTCTTCGGTCGCCTTATCCCTTTCTTCCTGTCGTTGCGTCTTCAGAAATTGATTCCAGATCATGTTAATTACAAGATTGTTAAGTAATCCTATTTGTGTACGCAGCGTTGATTGGAAAAGCATAGAAAAAACAAACCAGTGTGAATATGCACCCATACAAAGTTGTAATAACATAAGCACATTCACCCATGGCACCACGCGGATCTTATGACAACGATTTGGCAACAATGTTGCAAAAAAATGAGAAGAGGAAGCACAGGGTAAATGTTCTGCTTTTGTTGCGGCGCCACGAGGCTCTGTGCCACAGTTTTCGCAGGCGACGCGTCGCGACGCTTATGAGAACTAGCAGTCAGCTGACAAGCGACCCACATGGCCAAACAACAGCGTCTTTGGCTTTGCGAAAGTTATCCTTTTTTTTATTTATGTATATAGCGGGGCGATTTTCGTCATGGAAACCCGCTGGGGCTTCATCTTGTCCGAAAGAAATCGAAGTTAAGCCCATCAATAGCTTCTAGCTTTTCCTCGTATGCAGTTTTTTTCTGTGACGTCACCGCAGGTGACCTTGAGTTCGTCCTTTCAATGAGGTAAGAATTTTTTTCTTCTTTTGCTTCTTTTTATCAAGAAAATGTGTAGTTAGTGTTGCCATCTCTTTGGTTATTCGTTCTGGATAAACATTTTGTTTGGATTTATTTGTTATTTATTTGTAGGGGTGTTTCGCATTATAAAAAGGTTCTTCAAGTTTGAGATGTCTAATTTAAAAACTCTCTCCGTGTATATATGTGCATGAGTAAAATTTCATTATCACTGAACAGTGACGTTAAAAGAGACGTAGTAACGTAGAAGTGGCAGCACTTAATCCAGTGAACACCTGTTCAGTGACTTCATTTCCTCTTTGAAGCCTTACGTTCCGGAGCTGTGCTGAAAAGATACTGTTACTGTGCCGAAAAAATTGAGAAAGACAAACAAGAATATTGAAAATTATAAGCGAAATTATGAATGAGATTGATTGAATTGTTACGAAAATTTCAAACGAACTAGTGAACTTCTAAGACGGGACCTTCAGTTTTCGATGAAATGGGCTCCGAACCACTTCATTCAATGGCCTCGCACGGTACTTAAAACCCGTGACCAACGTGCTTAACTCTTGGCCAACCAGGGATGTATTTTTGAATGAGCATATACAGAAGGCTTTATTTTAACGTAAAAGCTAATAATTCGTTAAAGAAATAAAAATACTGTAAATTTAAAATCGAACCTCCGGAGTAGTCAGTCATACGTCAAAATTTCGACTTGTCTTCAAATAGGGTTTAAGGGTGTATAATTTTCATAACAGTCAAGTTATTTGTAATGGTACAAACGCCACAGGATATTTTTTTTAAATTGATTTTAGTGTTATGGTTTGCATCCAAATATTTTCTCGAATCGAATACTTTTAAAACTATTTTGTTTAAGATAAGAAGCACGTCTCTAAATTTAAATAATAAGTATTTGCTTAACATCCGGGATCTAGTCAAGAATATTCCAAATTCTGAATTTGGGAATGACGAAATAAAAAAAGAACAAATAATCGCTTAATTATGAAAGCGGAACGTCCAACCGGAAGTTGTGTAATATAGAAATTCAGGCTATGGAACGGTTGTCTGTTGTATGGTTTACAAGAACTATGTTAACAAACTAGTAGATAATCTACGCTACTTGCGAATTGGCCGAACCTATAGGAAAAATGTTTATATTAATGGTTCAGAATTATAAGGCATGCTAAGTAGATAATGAAGGGAATTATTAGAATAGATGAATGGACATACCTGTTCTGTACATGCATGAATTTGTGCAATCAATGGTAATTTTATTCAACCCATTTCGAGCAAAGCAGCACATTTCTCCTGCAGGTCGCGAAAAAGAAAAGCAGATTTTCTTTCAGGATATAAAGAAAATTCAATCAGAATGGAACAAAGGTTTTACATTTCCCCTGTCAACTAAGAAGAACAGTATATTTCATTTACGCACATGTTTTGTGGGCCATCATTTGTGGTGAAAATTTGATTTACTCACCGTGTAAAATTTGAAGCTGATCTGGTTTGGATTATCTTTTCAAATTCTCCCAAAAGATCACTTTTTTTTTTTTTTTGCTTTTCTTTCGAAACCGCAGGTAAATTCAATTTTCTTTGATTGCTTCAGTTACCTACGTCTGCTTGCGCGATGTACTTGTTCCAGTCATGATTTGAACTTAGTGCGGGTCTTTATGAGATCTCTATTTGTGGATTTGAAGAATTTGCCCGAGCATAAGGTTACTAACTGAAAATTGTGAAATGCCGGACAAAACTAAAAATAAAGCCGGACTTTTTGAAAAAATGCCGGACACAATGAATTTGCAGCAATCAACTTTTTTTTTCTAGGCGCAATCACGTTCGTTATGTACCATTTTATCTAGTAGTGCAAATTTCGGGGAGGTCAAAGACAATAATATTACTTGCTGATGTGCTAGTTCTTACCAATTTTTTGTACTTTTCGCAATTTCGCGAACGGAGATAGAAATAATCAAGTGCGATATATCGACAGTACCACCAACCACGCACCCTAGTAGTTAATAAATAGTGACAAATTACCGCTCGTGATTATACAGTTTAGATGTAGTAATGTCTTGCTCATTTTATTTTTTTAAATGCCGGACTTTTTCAAGAAAAATACAAATGCCGGCCTGACATTTCTAAAATGATTAAAAAGTCGGACATATCCTGCAAAAACCGGACGATTGGTAACCCTACCCGAGCGTGAAGATGAAAATGCGTTAAGATAAGATAAAATGAATTTTGTGGGCGGTAACAGCACTGTGGCTTACACCCGTCCCGAGGGATGAAAATGCGTAGAAGTGCATCTATAGATGGCGCTTCTCCGTTATCTCATGTCTTCATATCACCTCTACCTTATATTTTGTTGTGTAAATGTTGCATGAACACAGTAAACATGACACAGTTATTGCCTGAGCACGTGCAGTCATACATACGGTATCATAGAATACCACTCTTTGTTCCTGTGTTTTTTTCTTCGTGAGATCTCGTCGTTACGATTGTAAGTTACGAATTGGTTAAACAGATTTGGAGTGCAATATCATTAAATTTCTCGCGTTTTAGCGTTTTACATTAAATATCCAAATATGATTGTGCAGGAAATAAATTGCAGTGAGCTGTAGTCTGTTCCATACTTCAATAATGAATTCTTTTGGTTTTGTTGAGGAAATGCTAATACAAGGTGTCTTAAAAGCAGTGAACAGATTTTAATTGGAGGTAGTTAGGAAGCGCTACAACGTAAACTGAGGCATGTTTCTGAAGCGTGTTCTGTAGAAATTCATTTCTGAGGAATTACATTGAGCAAACGACCATCTTGAGCTGTCCAACATGAATTCGAAATTATGTATTCCATCTTTTTTAGCATAAGACAAATGGCTAATTCTAGTTCGGATATTCTTGAAAATTAAGCCCATCCGCAGAATGTGTGAATGCAACCTTCAGGCTAGATTTTCCAATTGTTCCAAACGGTATTCGTTATTGAATTATCAAAGGGTCTTTAAATAATAGGTGAAACTGTTTTTTGTTTACTACTCACACTGGAATTAGCGGCGTAAAACAAACTAATGAAATCGGGAATACCTAAAGGAATATGTATTAACAAATTCCAAATACAATTCAACGGCAATTTTATTTTTGAGTCATCACAAGAACAACAGAGGGGGGGGGGGGACTTGGGAAGAGAGAGGCCCTGGACTTATTAAAACAACCGCGTGGCGAGGCCAAAGCATAACAAGGAAAAGGTTAGGATGTCCGATTGCTGGGTGCGAATCGCCTGGTCCTCATAGTCTAGTTCCGATTACGTCGCGGACTGACTTCGGATCGGTAATGGGTAGGTACGTGTATTCGAACTCCGCAACCGACTATTCTGACGGATGTTTTCCCTTAATTTCACCAGGCAAATAAATGCAGGGATGGTACTTCAAGTAAGGCTCTGTCCGATAATTTTCCCATCCCGACCTGAGCCAAAGATTCCAAAAGGTCATAAATTAATTAAAAGTTCAAAGGTGGGTGCGAACCACCAAATTCCAAATGTAAATTCAATGGCAACGCTTTACTTCTGATCATGCACGACCACGCTACTTAATGAAAAGAAATGCGACTGTAGGGGCACATAATAATTAAAACCATGATTAAATACCAACACATCATTATTTTATTTTATTTATCTGTTTTATAAAGTCTTCTTGGAGAAGACAAATCGATCCAAAATTTTGTAGAATAGCCGAAAACAGAATTTTCTTATGATAATTCTGGAATTTCAAAAGTGAATTATTAGCATTATTAGCTTTCGAGATAGATTTTGTTCCATTAACAAGAGTACTTTTACGCACAGTTGTGTTTTGAATCATCTTTCAAGCTCTGAAGTAAAGTTGTGGACAGAGAAGATTCGTTAAATTCTACACAGTATTGGAACACACACCATTAAGCGGTCTGTATACCTTCGTAGTAAGTCTTTTGTTACGAGAATGAGAAAAGTTTTGTTATTTCACTTGTTTGTCGATACGCGCAAATCACGTGGTTTTAGTTACATTCGACATGGAGTTTGCGCCGCCGCCGCCGCCCGCGGTCAGACAAGGAATTCCGCTGCCTCAAAGTAGTTCCTCACGGGACGGAGAGATGTCGCGATTGTGCAAGATTGCATGCGTAGGGTTTGTTTTGCGTTTCCACCAGATTGTCTTCGAAGATATTTGCTTTTCAGCGTTGTTACTTGTTGTTGACATTTACTTAGCTAGCTAGCCTTCTTTGGTTTCCGAGTTACAACAAAGAAACGATTCTTCTGCATCAAATGTTATCCTGACAAGGTACTTTCTTCTCTAGCAACAATGCTTTGAACGGATAAACAAACACGCGAGAAAAAAGTAAACTCATAATTTTACTAACGAACTTTGATCCTTTTCTTAATTCCGCTTTGTCTGTCTGCAACGTTGTAACCATCGCAGCTAAATCAGAAACTAATCAGGAGAGGAACTGATGTCACATTGGGTTCAACTATCTAGAGCTATCAGGCAATTTTTAATCTCGTAACTAAAGCTGGCAGGTCCTGTTCATTTGCTTAACTTTATTTAGCCGACACCCCCTCCAACTGAGTGCTGTATTTCTAAACAAATGACTGAAGGTGGATAAAGCAACGAAGTTCAAGTGTACGATTGTAATTTAAGAGCTAATTCCAGAAGTTTTATCCTGCATTTGATTTAATTACCTCAATTAGTCAAATCTCATTGCAGGTAACAGACTGTAATTGCTGTGATATTTCAATAGCGAATACCATGGGCGGCGCCAGAAATTTAGTCAGGAGGGGGCAAATGCAGGGAAGATGAGATTCGCTATATTTTGTAACGCGTGGTGGTTGTATATACTAGATCAATACGGACTTCGCTTTTATCCTTAATATACGAGTATATATATACCGTATATAATCTAGATATGTATTTATCTGAATAATCAATTTTACTCTGTGATTATTCAGATAAATAGGTCTACATATCTAGTGGGCGCTGGGATCATTGTTGTTTTTATCCATATTTTCGTAAATATATAGAGGTATGGCAAAAGAAATTACGAATAGCTGTAGAAAACAGAGTTGTGTTTCCAACTTGACAATCCGTAACAGAACATGGGTTGCGTCTCTTATTTGTTATATCAGCGTTCCGCAAACTGTGGTCCGCGGACTGCCCTTGGGTCCCGTTGAACCTACCAAATAATTAAACTGGTCCACACTTAAAAATAGTTTGCAGAACGCTGTGTTATATCATAGGCTAGATCACGGCAAATAGTAAGTATACCAGCGAAGAAAACGCTGTGACATGATCGAATTCTATGAACCGTTTCAGCTCTGATCTCAGACTGGGATAGGGTGGGAAGAGAGGATGTTGGAAGGTAGTCAGTCGGCCAGTTTGTTGGTTTCACCCATGCATTTGCTTCGTATGACTGAAGAGCCACCATGGAAAAACCTGCTCCGTCAGATGGGCGGTCACTGGGATCCTTCCCCAAGACCTTACGAGTGCTAAACCACTCCTTAAATCGTGTTATAGGCTACATACCTTACGGAAGTAGAATTCGGGACTTTCCCGATGTCACGTATCGAAGTCATTGCACCGTCGCGTCGTACTTCACTTCTCTTGCTACAATGTTGCCAACTGAAAGGAATTTCCGTCAAAATTGACGGAATTTTAGCTTTGACGACGGGGGAAAAAAATGAGTGACGGATGACGGAATGTGTTACGGATATCTGGGCTTATAACTTTCTCTAATTTTTAAAAATATTTTCTTTTTTTCTTTCAATTTAGAGCTATATTTGGCACTGGTGACAAAAGGACACAATCTCTATATCAGTTATTTCCTTGTAAGCTACCTGACGCCACAACATACAAGTGCAGAATGCAGAACTAGAGACATACTTATGAAGTGGAGAAATTGTTACGATGATCAAAGCCGATGAAAAAATGAGTGTAAAAGTACCGACAGGGCTTCATTTCACGAGGCTTTTGTTTAATGACTTAAGGGAAATGTTGGGATGGTACCTTAAATGGTGGGGTCTAGTGCTCCCTCTGTTCCT
Source organism: Lepisma saccharinum (assembly GCA_022664845.1). Lineage (NCBI taxonomy): Eukaryota > Metazoa > Arthropoda > Insecta > Zygentoma > Lepismatidae > Lepisma > Lepisma saccharinum. The sequence continues at coordinate 1,145 of JAGDQP010051192.1, read as the reverse complement.
CATGTTGGACGGATAAAGTTACGACTGGAGAAGGCCTGAAATTCTAGAAATCTCTCAATGAAAATAGCTGATATAGTGCTCAGTGGTACGTTATCTTCTCCCACAGGGAGATCCAGAGTTCAGATCACAGACCTGCATTCGTGCCCGATCTCTGCCCGTCGGGATGTTACAACGACCAAAAATCAAATGGGGCTGGCCGGAAAAGTGAGTAATTGGGTTCATAATCCACTTCGCTGCCGCATCAGGTCATGGCTGCCCGATTTTCCGTCTGATTCGGATCGAGCTGGAAGGTGTGGATGTAGGAACGGACCGGGCCGAGACCGGCCATGAATGCAGGACTTTAGTTCAAATGCAGGATCGGCAATCTTTCCTGGAGGTTTCGCTAGTTTACTTAATCACACTCGTCGAATTATATAATTACATGCTAATTGCCACATGTTCGGATTGGAACACACTTGACGTCAGCGATTTAGGATTGCCAGACGTCCAAAATTTCACGATGATGATTCTGAACCACGCAATAAATCCTTCGTAACTATTAATAATGACTTTATTGTGGCAGACGTATTTTGGCGTCAAGAGCCGGTTTTACAAGTCATAAATTTATATTTAAAATAAGTACGACACAGCGAGACAAAGCATTACGAAGTTCAAAAAACGAAAGCTGACATGATACAGTGCTACTCTTATTACTATAAAAATTTGGTGAGCACATTTCCAATCTCATACAAATAAATTAAACAAGTAAATAATTTATGCAAATAAATTATAGTGTTAATGCTATTTTTCTTTCAAAGTAAAATGACAATGTTGGAGGGGGGAGAGCCTCATTGGATTCATAGTTTAAATTCATTGTTAAAAACGGAGTAAACTTAACTGTTCAAATAATTTGAAAAGGATAAAAGTAAATATTGATACATGAATTTGGAAATGTGCATCATATACTGTTATAAGATACAGTGCTAATGTTGTAAATTATTACATTCTCTGAAGTGTAAAATTATCAGTTAATTTTATGTTTTATTTGATTCTCGAAACGTTTTCATTTTATTTCACTAGAAGACAGTAAGTAAGTATGTTTAAACAAACTATTACACATTGGAATCGAACTTTTTAAACGAGGTGGTTCTTTAACAAAAAAAAAA